>JAXQQM020065923.1:0-63721 GCA_034641835.2 Pinus albicaulis
ATTTAGGAGGTTTATTGATTTTCTAAATTCTCTTTCATTCTACCAAATACCTTCAAAGAGTTGTATGTTGTTATTATTGAAATATAGAACTTTGTGTTGTGTAACCAAACCTCCAAAAAAGACTTGAAAGAGATATCAATGCCTTAGAAATGAGCCACTTCAAGGGGGAAACCTCCAATACATTACATAAATGAACAATTCTTCGATGATACAAATGAACAAAACCTCCTTTTCTATATAGGAGTCCATCGGGCCACAATATAATCCTAGTGGGGCCACAATGTAATCCTAGCCGACCTAACAATAATAATGTAAGGGCACAATAATAACAATATGGGGGTTACAGGGTACAATAATAACAATAAGGGGGGCTACACTAACATAATAAGGGGCTATACTATTAATATAGGGACTTAACATTTGAATATTTTTTAAAGTATTAAGGATTATTAACATAAAGAAGGTTTTTTTTATCCTTGAACTATCCATTTTCAAAATACACCCCTTGCATAGATTATTTGACACAATTATCTAGCCTGGAACCGTCTACAAAGGACAACACTTCCAACCAAGTCTCCATTGGATCATTAAATTAAAATGGAGGTCTATTATAATTGTGGAGGATTCATGGATGAATATAAAACCTAGTAAGAATCATGTGAAGCAATTTCAAGTTTTGTGTTTTGTGTAAGAAGATTAAAGTTAATGCAATATTGGTTCTAAAAGGTAAAGAAAGATGATAAAATATAATCATTAATTAAATAAGTAACATTTCATTTGATTGATAAGTATTTGTAGATCCATTCTTCAAAATATGAAATTTTGAAATAAATCATTAGAAACAAGTAATGCACAAGATTGATCTTCTAATAAATCATAACGTTTATTTATAATATTAAAAGAATCGTTAATCTAGTACAAAATAAATTCTAATATTTTGTTTACATAAAATATATTATCATAACAAAGTAGTGGAAAATTATTCGTAGAAAATATTTCCAAACAAGTACCGATTAAATATTGTGATCAAATTTAGTATCATTACATGTGAAGAATTTCAATAACATCACATACCTTATCATAATGTTGTGTTGTAATTTTAGAATCATATTTAGGTATGGAATGTTTCTGTAAATAATTTGAAACCATTTTGAATTTCAAAAATAACAAGATGAAAATTCATTTTAACATTTTTTTGTACTAGAACATATCTCATCTTGTATTGTAAATGATGTTGTTAAATTAATGACAGGAGATTTTGGCATGACCATCACCTTGGGGTGAATCACTTTAGTGTCATAATTATCTATTGGTTCATCGGAAATGACTTCTCTTTCTTCCAAAGCCACATAATAGAAAAGAATGAACAACATCGATTGGATGAACTAAATGGATATGCATGTTATTTATTATTTCATAATATTAAATCGCAGTAAAAGAAATTTCATAATTACTCTTACTTATAATAATTTCTTTATCTTCTAAATATGAATTTGTATATAAAAACACCTCTAAATGAAAAAAGTAATTATTATATAAATTATAATAAAAAATACATCATGATATAATGAGAAATAAATTTCAAAGCGTACATGATAAGTCACTAGGCCAAAATCTGACAACTATTCATCAGATATGTGACTTATTAGCATCAGTTATTTGACACATTGGAATCGAGCGACTCGTCGTTGGCATTGGGCCGAATGGTAGACGCTTTATTAAGTGCTGGATATTTGACGGGTTGATGTCGAATATCTGACGCCAAAAATGGACGAAAATGTCATTAAAAATATGATGCTTTGAGGTCGGCTTTTCGATGCCCACATGCGTCGGATATGTGGCAGGGAAAACGTCAGTGGAAATTCCCACATTCATCAAATATGCGATGGGAAAATTTCGAATATCCTCCACCTTAATGGAAAAATGACGATGTTATAACGTCAAATATTCGACGCCTGATTCCTCTAGTCCGACAAGGCCCGGCAGTCCATTCCATTGGTATGGACTAGAAAAACGGTTGAACAATTTTGTGCGACGGGAGTATTATATATATAACGCTTCATTCTGTCATTAGAGCGTCTAATATCTAACAGTGGTCTCGTCGAATAAGAGTTAGATATTCAACAGTCCACGTAATGTCGAATATCCAATGGGATTTTGTGAATTAAAAAAATATATAATTTGACGGTGCTTTGGCCCCATTTGTACTAGTGAAGATCACACTAATTTCCATAACCCAGGTGTAAGATAAACAATAATAGGACATACCACCACATGCTACCATGGCACCAGGGATGAGTACTAAGAACCATTAATGCATTTGATTTATGAACCATTAAAGAATCGTAACAAAACCCTGAACCTACAACATAACGTCTAGATAATGGCCAATGGAGTTTTAATTTAAAAACATCATATACTGTATCGCTTAAAGTTAGACCCCATACATACATTTCTCCAAAAAAATTGAATTTCCACAACTGACTAATTGCAAGAATCAAATCCCTAATGTAAGTCTTGATGATATAGACATGTTGTTTGTATTTTTTAAAAGAAAAATTAACATAGGGTATGTATAAATAGATAGTTCATTCTAGCTCTTAGAAAAACATAAACACAAATGCCACGTTTTATATAATTCAATACTACAACTAAGAATCACAATCAAATCCTTAATTCATTAGAGAAATTAAACATAGAGTGTCATGGCATCAATGATGGAATTAAAAAATAATTGGAAAACTTGTCGCAACCGTAGTTTTGAATTTCATGCCAGTAGTCATGAAATTGTGTACATCTAGATTCTTGATGAGTCACGAGGGTATAAGATATTTCAAATATTTAC
Organism: Pinus albicaulis; assembly: GCA_034641835.2. Lineage (NCBI taxonomy): Eukaryota > Viridiplantae > Streptophyta > Pinopsida > Pinales > Pinaceae > Pinus > Pinus albicaulis. Next base: position 2,846 of record JAXQQM020065923.1, read on the forward strand.
CAAACTAAAAAAAATATTAATGTTCATAATTAACAATCCAATCAACTAACACTAGGAATCATCTATTTACATGAGGACCACGAAAATGGAAGGGGATTTGTTGGGAGGTTAACACACCTCAATAACGCAAATTGTGTTGTTCATTTAAATGATTTATCATAATCGAATTCCATACCCATTGAATGAGGTTAACTTCATTTTCACTTAAATTTACATTTATGGGTGTTATATCACATATAATTTTTAGCAACACCATTCTAAAACTTTTTACATTACTCTTCATAGTCAGAATTTGAGTGCGGAAATATCTGCAAAACAACGCACAAAAAAAATAAAATTTCACTTCTTTCAATAATTAATGGGACTCCTAAAATATTTTAAAGATTGTAGGGAATATGAATATATACTTTGGATCTAGGTATCATATTTCTCCTTTTAAGGCAACATTAGCATAAGAATCTATTCCAACCATTGAGATCCTTAAGAGACCAAAATCATCTAGCTTTCCATTCATATTTCCATATAAATGATGTTAGCAGTCTTGACATCCTTGTGAATTATCTTTGGAGTGAAACCCATGTGTAGGTATTCCAGTCCTTTCAACATAAAGAATAGGTGGATCACATGAGTATATATTTAAGCATGATTTGTTGAAAACCCATACCTTCTTATTTAATTGTAGTCAAATATTTCAGATGAACCAATCTATTAGTCACATAAATGTTTTCTTTAGACATTGGACTCGTAAACGAGCCAATAACATTATATATATATATATATATATATATATATATATATATATATATATATATATATATATTATGAAAAAATGTAATTTAGAAAATTTGGTGCTCCCTAATTACATACTCTATGACTACAAACGTAATATATATCTCTTTAACATGTTTCCTACTAGATTACTCTGAGACAACAAGGACATGTTGGGATGAGGCTCACAGGGGATACTAGTAATCAAGCTTCAAGCTACGCTTTTTATCTCATATTCATGGAAATAGAGGCAATGAAAACATGACATTATACTGAATCAAATGGTGATTGAATTTATTTCTTCTCATAGTACTTTTTGTTTACGTTTCTAATTTTCATCCACAACATCAAAATTTTATTGTGTTTAGTGAAAATTTAAAATATTACTCACATTGACTTATTTTATTTATGCTTCCAAATGCATCTGATGTTCCAGACTAGTATGCAAAGGTTGTGGATCCTGACTTTGACAGTGACCATTTTTCTCGTTTAGATAATTTGAAAGGAAATGTTTGCCTTGATCCTAGATTTTCTGAATCTTCAAAGCAAATTAGAGTTAACATAAGATGAAATTTTCAATCAAAATAGAGAACAACACTTCTCACTTTGATCTTAAACACAAAGAGAGAACTGAGTCAAAATAAACACATCCTATTGGAATATCTATAGCATATGTATTTATGGTTGATTTGTTTTTACTTCAGGAGATGTATTAATTCAATTCCATATGAGGGATATAGATAATATATATTACTACTAAAACCTATAGATATTGTGCAATGAGATCATTTGTATTTCATTTTGCATCAAGGACAATTGATGCTCACTGGGGAAAAATTATCTTGTCTATTCTCTGCAAAAATTGCAATGATAAGATTCATAAATTCTTGCATCAAGCCCTGTTGCATAATAAAAAAGAGTTAAAAAATAAACTCTTAAGGACCTAATGTTCAATACTCTTAGAGAAAATTTTAATATCTAATTTTTTTTCCTGAAAAAGAATAAGGTTTTGAGCCATATGTTGCATTTATATTATTTTGTGCTTAATCGAGTAGGATTAGTTGAAAAGAATAAGTATGATATTTGCATGTCATGCAACACTTTGTATGGCTTCAACAAGTATTTGATCAAAATTTTCCTTGTCATTTATTTATCAAACTACTTTAATAAATCTCCCATTACGTTTGTCAACCATAGCATGTGGTGAAGGATGAGTAAAGAAAATAAATTTTAATTTTCAAGCATGAATAGTTTTTATAAATTTATAGGATGAAATAAACTCAATAACCACACATACTAATCGAACCTTTAGATTAAAATATTTCATCGATACATATTTATCCCTCATCCATGTTTCTAATTGATAGGTTTGGTTGAGTTTTAGGGTCCCTTATAGGAACAAAAGAAGTTGATCGTTGAAGGAAATTTCTTGCGTTTCAGGGAACCATGGGGGAACTCAAGGGGCCTACATATTTACAAGATCAATTTCCTCCAAAATGTTTCCATTCATAATAAGACTTAAGAACCAATATACAATCAATAATATTTTTCATAGAACCAATATGCAAGCTTTCCCGAAGAAAAAATAAGATTCATGAGGTAGAAAAAAAAAAAACTTGTTACAATAAAATATTCAAATGCAAGAATACATAAATTATCAACGTGATTGGTATACTCACCTTCTCTAAATGAGAAGCTTCAAAAATAGGGAACTTCATCTCTTCAATAAAATACAAGAAAATTCCTATCATTCTCAAAATATGTATAGGCAGATAAATGTCCTCCTTTAGGAGAAAATGATTAAACATGATTTTCAACGACCTCCTAACCAATCCAAGTCAATTAATAGGGTAGAAAAAGAAAGTATGGATTTCAAGAAAATAACAAGTTTCATAAAATATGTGAACATTCTAATAGGAAGAGATGGTATCGCACCTTAGACACTACTCTTGGTTGAAACTTGTTGATAAGATTACATAGAATGATCCCATTTCTCAAGAAAATATGAAACTCCTCCTCATATGGCTTGTATGGAATATCTAGAGATCCAACCATGCTCTTTATCCATGTTATAGATTGAAACCTCCTATTAGCTATAAAATATCATATAGAAAAATAAGTGTAGTTAAGGTCAAAACCCATAAGGTTTCAATCTGTTAATTTTTCTTTATGGTCATATTTTTCTTTTCTTTAATAATTGCACTTCATCATTTACATATAGAATTCACCCCATAGCATCATAACATTATTTAGATTTATAACTTTTTTCAGTAGCATATGCAATTATATAGAAAGAACAATGTCATTATCAATGCAGAGGAACATAAAGGAAATGCAAAAAGGAGTAAAATGATCCATATTAGCAACCATAAACCAATCTAGAAAAATAATTTAAATAATATCCATGAGATGAACCAACGATGTCAATAATAAAAACCATGATTCAGAAGCCTTTAATCAATTGTCACTATCTGCGGTCTACTGTTGAACCCTACAATCAACAAGCGAAATTTGCGGTTAACTAAAAAATTCACCCTTTAGGTTCTAGTCGCAAGGAGTATGTGTCATACATCCAGCTGAAAGGCTTCAGTCGAAATTTATCCATGACATGCCTATGATTGCAATCAAAATTTCTCCACGAAATTCCCATGACTAAGACCCAAAACCTTAAAAAGAGCTCTATGAGCTTCAAACCCTGCAATTTCAGAACTATGCCAACAAATCTCCTCGAACTTGCCTCAGACATGTGCGATCCAAACCGAAGAAGAGAATAGATGAATTTTCATGATTGTATCCAAATGAGGTTGAGGTAACTTGTATTTATAGCCTTCCAAGGGTGTCCAATGTTTTTTAGGGCCAACCTAATCCAATGTGCACATGTGGGCTTTAATTCAAATATACAATTTCCCTTGTCCGAATTGAGTGCTTCAATAGTCAAAATTGGTCCTCTCAAAAATAGGAATCTTGTCCCATGGTTGGAATTTGTCATTGAGCTGCAAAATTAGCACTCCTTCTCAGCTAGGGAGAAATTCAAACTGAATCATGTAATCAATTCAAGTATCATATCATCAAATCATGTTCAATCTAAAATATCTCATCATCAAATATCATCACTGCTCATCCCTTCTCATCTCTTGATTATTACTTCTTATCTCTTAATTTTCCATGCTCATATGTTGAACATTCTTGAATCTAAAAGAATAAGAATTTGATATTGGAGGGGATCCTAATCTACCTCCCACTATCCATCTGGGAGCCATTGCTACCACCCAAAATCACTGCCACGACAAACCCAATGCTACCACCCAGGAAAAATCATAGAGCTTATCATCAAGGAGCCAATCTCAACCTGGAACCACATCAGTAAGCACATATAAACCCCAAATATCATGGGGGAGCGAAAAATACTATAACTTGTATCAATAAATAGGAGATATAGGGGAGAAAATCTCAACCCATCCTTATTCCCTATTATCATCCCAAAAATGACCCTCAATAGTCATGTGGTAGAACACCTACATCATAATCTGAGCTTGGGTGAGATACCTGACTTACCAAAGGTAAGTATCACACATCCCCAAGCCTCCTCAACCTGGTGGCCAGACAGGGAGGGACAATCCCAACAAGCCCAGCTTGTGGGTATGATGCCAACTAGGGTATACTCTACAAACACCAAGATAGGGGGAGATATTGACTTCTTGAAATGGAAAAGTATTACACACACCGTATGGGTAACAATAGGGGAGTTACCTAACCTACTGCACAAGTAGGGATCACACACACCTATTTTCCAGAGTTCCCTCAAACCAGGAGCCCTCAATGCTCCATTCCTACCTTTGGAGATCAACCAAGGGGGAAGAACTATGCTCATTGTTCTCAATCATTCCTTCTCTATGTAAATATGAAACATATCATCGTGCTTATTTCTGGTATCGGCTTAATCACCATGTCATAATAGCAACAATATCTTGTTCAGGCACGACATCAAATCAAATATTAAATTAGAAAAAATATATATATCACAAAAAGGATACCTTATTCATCCTACCTCTCATGGAGGAAGCAACCAAAATCCTAATCTTAACTCATACAATAGTATCGACTGAAGTTATATTAGTCCCAAATATATACAATATTATTTGTCAATCAAATCCCACTCATTATTATATCCCTATCATATCCAAAACTCTCTCAAACAGTTCTTCAAAGAACTTCTTTAACCTGCCGCACAACTAGCCATGCCAACAACATCATACTCAACCTCGACCATTATTAAAGCTACATAACCCTTATCCAAAAATATCATGGAATATATCATACACAGGTAGCACACATATGTGCTTATATCATCAATAATGATCCTAATCAACATCAGTACATCCATGTAGACACATGTCATAGGAAGAGTATCTCAAACCCAAATTTTATCGTCCCATGCAAATATCTTGAAGGGTTCTTGGTGGAAACTCAATGTGTATGAAGAGCCTCAACCATGAATTAACCTAGAATATAAAAATGGGTGTTCACATGGAACATCAATGCTTCATACAGGTACAACAATATATCTGCATAACTTCTTGAAATTAAATCAGAGCGTCCAAGGATTTTCATTTCCATTTTCAAAAAAATATTTAGTAGCTTCATGATATAGATTTTTCTTTTCCCAACTTCAGAATTTTATTCATCGTGCCATGTTTATTCATTTTTAACTTCATAGGCCATATCCCTATAATACTTTGATCATCATAGGTTGATTACCAGTAAAGAATAAACCATTAATATGCAAAACCAAAATCAAAGTCTTACCTTGTACCACTTTTGAAGTAGAGGTTTGGATTGCCACATCTTCCTGGCTTCACCAGATAATTGTCAATGTGAATATACCAAGCTCGGGGAGCTTGCTTCATATAATTATTTCTACAAATGTAACACTGGAACAAACCAATATGCTTAGCCTTACAGAAATCAATATTGTGCAATCAAATCAACCAAGTCATACTATCAAGCCTTAGATGTCAGGTCAAAACTAATATCAAAATCAAAAGTTTCTGCAATATCTCTGTGAAATTTTTTTTAGACCAAATGTCAAGTGGAGCTCGCATCCAAATACCAAGTTACAACAATATTTTATTTACCAAGAATTATCCAATCTATCTTTATCAAGACATCCTTATAATCATAGCATGAATAATTTCTACCACTAAATATAAATGGATACATCAAGGACAAGTCATATAGCTTCATGCATATACCAAGAATGAGTCATATAAGTTCCATCCATTCATTGTGAGATTACTTCATACTGAATAAAAAAATTTTATACTTCATCCATTGTGCCAAAGACAATGAAGCCAATAGGGCAGAAACGTGAAGCTGGGTTACACTTTTGTGAGAATCGGGGGCTAAAATTTTTCGGCAATAGTTCGGCCGAACTCGTGATTCTATTTAAATTGACGGCACACTAACGGCGCGGGAAAACATAATTTTTGCCGGGGATTTGAAAAACGGCAACAAAAGTTCGTCCGAACTGTAAGTTTGGCCGAACTTTTACTTTTAAAAGAGTTCGGCCGAACTATTTTCTATAAATAAATCGCCCGCGAAGTTTGGTGGTTTACCGGTTTCATTGTTCGCACATTTTCTTTCCATGTCGCTGCTGCATTGTTCGTGTTGTTGCTCCTCCCGGTCGCGCTGGTGTTCGTGTTGTTGCTCCTCCGTCGGGTATGTTCGAATCCTTACAATTAGACTCACTGGTTTTTTTATATATAATTTATGTGTATCGTTTGACTGTGAATAATATCCTATTATAGTCTCAATTAACTTTCCTCTTTCTAATATACATGCATCATTGTTTTTGGCTGAATGATTATTATTTCCTTGGATTAATTTTATTTAACAATTTACGATCGATGTAAATACTCAAATAGGTTCCCTTTGTGATTTAGAATAATGGCTTAGTTTTTTGTTTTACTTTGTTCTCCATCTAAATTCATTTTTTGAAAGTAATGGTGGTTATTCTCTGTGTGCTTATAATTGTCGACTGGGATTTTTTTTGGGTGACCAGTTTTCTTGGTCTGCCTCAGACTAACCCGGACCGACCCATTATATTTGCATGGTTTCTTTCCTTTATATGCATGAAAATATGGTTATGTTATCTGAACCTTCCTGGTATTGAGAGCGGTTCTGAGTTTCACTTCTTATGAAATCATTTTTCTTGCATATATAACATATTGCTATATATTTATGAAGCTATATTCCTGGTTTTATTAGAAAAAATTTCAATAATGTTTGGTTATTAATGTATGCATAAAAAATGGTTCTAGAACTAAGAACATTAATTTCTTTCCATTAAAAGGGATATAAACGGTGTGTCTCAATACTTAGAAATGTCTTTAAATTGAAGCTGTTTTTATTTTTATTTATTTTTATTTTTAATTTTTTTATGTTTCCAAAATTGTAAAAGAACAGTCCTTTGTTTACATTTATTTATTCAAATTAGTTATAACACATAGTTCGTTTTGGAATATAAAAAAGTAGTTTATTTTCTTATTATTTTACAGTGCTTGGAAAGTTTAAGAGGCCTCTCATTCCCTCTCCCTTCGATATAAAACCATTATTCTAATTGTACCTACATTCAAACATTTAAATAAAAAATACAATCATAGATACTTTATTTCATTTTTCTTTAGTAAAGGCACAGTATAATCAGGGTTCATGAAATTTAAAGAAAATATTTGTCACTCTCATATTGGAAATATCTAGGAAATGCATTTAGAAACTTATCTGACATGTTGTCTCATTGAATCCACATGAAAAACAAGACTCCCGCCGTGAGAAGAGGAAATTACATCCTATTTCTCCCCCCTAGCACAATTACCAGTACAGTTAGAATTTAACAGCCCCAAACTAGATTTTACTCTCAGGTACTGGAACCTCTACAAAGGTTAGACCTGGAAACATAGTTTTTCCTTAGGTTTCTCCACTAGTTCTATGTCCAACTTGGATAACCTACAACAACATCTCTTTTCATTTTTTCTATCCTCTCTCTTTTGATGCTTTTTCCCTCCCCAATATTCCCCTTTATCCTCTCCTCGATGGGAGACAAACTGTTTCTTTATAACTGTCCAGTAAAGAGCCGTTCTTCATGGTTTTTCACCCGTGGATTCCAAGATTCTTTTATTTCAAATTAAACTATTAATAATTAAAATAAAATAACCACATAATTATTTGTATACTTATCAACATTATCTTATGCTTCACTCATCCATAAGGTTCCAGTGTTCAACCATAACATAATTTTACCATGTTTTACTTAAAATTCCACTATAACTAGACATTGTTAAAAATATAGCGAAGCGATGTAAGATACCATCCATATCGATGAATATATGCTTTGGGCGGAAACGTGATATGAACATATATAATTTGTATGCTGTATGTACATTGATTGAATGTACAATTCATCCCTTATTTACAGATTTTTGACGTCGGCCATTTATCGTTGCTCCACTTTTGCACATTCATGAATGAAAAGACTTTTATAGTGGATAGCCCATCTTCTCCCATGTTATTTGGAGCACTTGTTGAGCCATTCGACTCTTTTGCAAAAATTGCAAAAAGAGTGTGCAAGTAGGTAGCTTACTTTGCAGGATTGGATCATCTTCTTTTCTATTCTTTTTTTTTCTATCTATGACGCTTGCCTCTAGCTTCCCCACATAACTCTCATCTTCAACATGCTCATTACCCTCTTCTATACCATTTTCTTGACACCATGGAGATATTTGAATTGTCTCCATGACAACTTGGACATCTGCCTCTCCTTAATCAAATTATAAAAGTCTTGCTTCATGGCTGTAATATTTTTCCAAATCTGCAGCTTAGTTGCAGGTTTTATGATTTACATGTTTCTGGAAAAATTAGTGTTGTTATCACCTTCAGCGAACTAGATGGCTCTACTTTGAAGTCTTCATTGAACTGTTTCCTTTTCTAATAGTGCTTGCTTTCTCCCCTCCAAAATTTTCAAAGACTGCAAGTCTTTTTCAGTAAAAATTTCATTTACATTATTGTCAAAAAGCCTAGAAATGACCTCTTCTACTTCTAAAAGATCCTTTTTATCTTCTGTTGCCTTCTTTTTAGACTAGTTAGCAGCCACTTTCTTAACTCTTTTGATATTGTCCACAAAGTGTTTCATTAAAGTCCCCCCAAATCTTCATCATATTTTACGCAAATGTTTGTAATTAAGAATCCATCCATATCAATAAAGGTATAATACTTTGGTTCATATTGTCCATTACGTTTGTTATTCCATTTCCTTTTTGTGATATATTTGAGTAATATTTTGTAAGTTGTAACTTTCGCTTTTGAATATTTCTATTTGGCACACCACAAATAGGAATTTAAACTATTAAATTAATTAATATAGATTTAATTTGATTTCAGATTTATCAAGAGGTGTTAATATGGATTTAAGTTATCATAAATGAAATTTATAAATAATTTTTTTTTGGGTTCATTTCCAAATATATTTTTTTTAAAGTTAATATTATTTAAACTTTTTATAGTATGAGTAACTCTTGTCTTATATTTGACTAATTTTTTATATAATTGAAATTCAAAAACAGATGATTTTCTCCAAGTTTTAATTGTTTAAAATATGATTGTTTGAGCAACTCTTTCTTCTGGGATACAAGGAGGTCGAAAGATTTTTTTTTCTTGTATATTTGAAGCTCTCCATTATTATAGAAAAGGATTTTTTTTCTTGTATATTTTTATGCTCTTTGCCATAGTAATGTCATAGTGTATGAAGTTTTAAATTGTTTTTATTATTTTTATTATATGTTGGATGTGATTTTGATTGAAAATGCTTCTTTTTTATTTATTAATTAAAAAAAAATTATTAGAAAAATTATTGCTTTAAGCCTTGGAATTTACAATCAAAATTAGAAAATGTATTTGTTATCTAAACTATTTATGAAAAGTTTAATATTGGTTGATCTTCTCTACCATGTCCTTTTTACATATATCTAGAATAATATTATTTGTACCTGGTTTATGGTTTTTTGTAACATTTTACTACCATAATCAAAAATCTATAGAAATAATAATCTAACATTATAATATCTTGAAATGGAGCTAGCCAACTCAAATATAGTATTGCAAATCCTCGGCTAGTTAGATGAGGAGGCTATGTATTACATATGGTCTTGAATGAGCATTTCGACTCTTTAGATATATATCTAAAGAGTCCAAAAGCTCATTCAAGAACATATGTAATACATAGCCTCCTCATCTAATATATAAAACTTTAATCCATGTGCTTAACCTTAACATTGACACAAATGGAATACAATTTTACTCACTCGCTTTATGATAGAAAAATATGCGGATGAATATTGCCCACATATCCTAAGTCAAAAGGGATAGATTAAAAAGAGATGCTCCGGTCATCTATAAAAGATAAATTAAAGAAGCATGACATATTAGTAATGCAAATTAGATATGCGTACCAATTATGTTCATATAACACAACAAATAGATGATTCAATACAAATGTCACATAGAAGTCATATTTATCTCATGGGCCTTCAACTTAAATTATATATCTAGCATTACATTAAGCTATAGGAGATAAATCAAAGAAGCATTTGAATGTAAATTAAACATGTGTAATAATTAAATGTCCTTTCTAGTTCAATAAATAGATAATAATTTGCAAATGCCATATCTAAGCTATATTTCATCTAAGTAGCTTTCAATTTAAACTTATATCTAATGTTAAATTATATAAAAGAATAACGATAATCCAAACTTCAAAATAATATTTAGAACTTTAGTATAAAATGTGACATATAATTTTCCTGTGTGGAAAAAACATAGTTACCGAGAGTTCAAAACTCATGCATTTGAATAGAAAGTGGGTATACGAATGAGCAAGTAGATTTTTTTCTAGAAATGAGGAAGTGAAGGTTGATAGAGAGCCACACAAAATTGCAAAATTCATACCTTAACAAAATTGTTAGATCCTTTTAAAGAAAACGTGTCATATAATCAACTTTCATCGAAATATATGATAAACTCAACCCAATTTTATGAAAAAATAGTATACCATTTTTTACATTTCACATAATACAAATAGATAAATATTACTTAAGTATTGAACTATAAAGATTTAACTACCCATAGAGAGATGGCCAAGTGATTGAGACAAGGGCATCATCACAATAAAAAACCAAGTACAAATTGTAGTAATCCTAGAATCATGCTTTACATAAGGTAAAATTGAGGAACTCATGACTTGTACTATAGATAAAAAAAACATTTACCCTTACCAAAAAAATATATGATAAAAATTGACAAACTACATAAGTTTAAGCTTAAGGGGATATAATCCTTCTTGCCTTCCATATAGATAATGAAAATGATTGTTCCAAGTCTCATGTTGCTTCTCATGTTACTTTATAAAACTTGATTGGAAAGAAAAATAGGAGGGCATAAATGTAAGAAATATAAAACATAATGAAACACAACGTAAGAAATAGAGAACATAATGAAACACACACATACATATCTCTAGACAATCAACAAAATTATTTTCCTAGGAAATCCTTATGGGAGACAAGCAACCCTAAAAAGTAATGATGCTCTAGAAAAATAATTTGTTTATGGATTCTATTTTCCACATTCTCTCAACCATATCAAAAACCTTCTTATAATGTTTGAAACCTAAGGTCTTTCCCATACCAAAGTATGTTCTTTTAAAACATGTTTTCTTGGTGATATGGGTGATTTAGAAATGATTCGGGAGAGTGAAATTCCTCATTTAATATGTACAATATGTTTGGTTCATGCCACTAAGCCAAGAATTTTAAATTCAACTGAATTTTTAATATAACCAACTAAATCTTGCAAAAAAATAATAAAACAATTTATGTTAGGGTTGTGGATTCGAGCATTGAAACAACACACCATGATATTTCAAATTTAAAAAATAATGGTTTGAGTCCTAGGTAGATTAGAATCCTATTTTGTTTTCAAAATAAGGATGCACTCCCATTTGATTCTCATGATTAGGTTGTAATCATGAGGCTCTCGCCTCAATAGTGGACCTTCCCAAAATCTTGTGACGTCTTGTCACAAACAAAACCATCAAACTCGAAAAAACACATCATGCAAGAAACATAGCTCGCCGACATATCATTTGTATCCTTCAAAGAAAAAAAATTTCACATCATGTGAATATCTCCATGTACTCTTACATATTGGTGTACAAAACCATCAACCAAACACAAGTCGAAAAAACATGCCTCTTCAACCAAACACAAGTCGACAAAGCATGCCTCTTCAAACAACTCGACTCTCAAGTCAAATAATATCTCATGTACAAATTTCCATATTTGTTGCATTTAAGTGTGTCAACATAACTCTACTTTCAACATCTTGCTTCATGCAATATGCACTATACTTTGAATTTGCAAAGAAATTCATGAAACATCAAAATACATGCAAGGCCTTAATTGGATAAGAAATCTAACCATCTGTTAGCAAACCATTTCAATGGCGCTTCTTTTAGCTGCACTTCATCATCATGTGAATCATCCCGACCCTCATCGATTATGGAATCCTCTTTTCCATTCTTGTCTTTATCTCTTTCCACCTTCTTCAAATGTTGTGGATGACTTGTTGGATACAAAGTCCAACACTTGTCTACAAGGTGACCTTTCTTATGGCAATGAGTAATAAAAAATTGCATCTTATTTTCAACATCATTTTCCTTGTCCAATGGGCCTTTGACTTTTTGCCTCATTTATTTAGAAAGTTTCAATGTGCATGGATATCTTCTTCCAACATCTATAAACATTATGATTATTCAAACATCTATAAACATTATGATTATTCTCAACATCCATAAAGTCCTCTTCTTTTACATTCTCATTAACTGCATGATTATTAACATCTTCTTGCAAAGTGGGTGTCAAAATTTTCCATTCATCATGAACACAAGCTTCACAAGCTTGAGGTAATGAACACGAAATAAAATTCCTTCTTGGAACGATTTCATCAGTGCCTCCCCTGGATTTGGAGCATTCTCCATCATGTTTTCCATAACCAAGACCCAAATAATTAGGCCCTTCCTCAACAAAAATTTGGCTCAACTATGCCTTGTACATGTTTTCCTTTAAACCTTTACTTTCATAGCACATTTTCATCAAAAATTTGGACCTTATTCCTCTAGTGTGTCTCTCGAAAAGCACATACACATTCATTTTTGAGAGGAAATTGAAGACGAAACCAATAGCTAATTATTCTAACTAACCTTGACTAAAACTGAGCTAAATTGTACTTTTTATACCAACTTGATTTGAATATGGACAAACTAGTTTTGTTGGGCTATCTCCCTCATTAGTTAAATAAAAATGTGTTTAGGATCGTCTAAAGTTAGCCAATTGGGAAGGGGTATATGTGTCAAGCTTTAAGTGTATTTTGTGAGAAATTTATTAGTTAATTAGCTTTTAAAAAACTCGTGTACAACAAATAAAATGCAAAATTTTTATTTCTAGGAAATTTTTTTTCCCTCAATCCAGAATTCGATCATTGGACATGTAAGAGGAAGAAAGAGGGAATTCACTTTTCAAATTCTAGACCTTGTCTAAACCAAAAATAAACTAGAGGTTTGGTTTTCAAATACATTCACTTATTTGGAAAATTTCTAGCTACCAAAAGTCCATATGCCAATCTACCTCCCAAGAAATCCATTTATTACACCACTCGGTTAGTTTTTTGTCTTCCTATATTCTTTATCAACCTCTTTAAGAAACAAAAACTAGACAAAAAGCTTCAGTGAGAACAAACAAAAATCTAAAACCTCTTTCAAGGTCTTCAATCTGCTCGTAAAGTTAAACTCATGTCTTGATCAAGTCCAACAACAAAGAAACATTCGGTGACAACACCAAAATATACAACTTCTTCAACATCTTCTAAACCATCTTCATAGTCTAATATTGTGTGCATCAAATTCCTCGACAAGGTCATCAATGGAGTCATCAAAACTACTATTTCAAACTTCAATGCCAAAAATAAGTCAAAAGAATTCAATTTCTCCTCCAAAACCTTCTTCTCTCGAGCAAAAGCTAGCATGATGTCGTCGAGAAATTCAGTAATTCCACGAGGAAATTCTATCAAAGTTAAAAGCAAATCCTTTTTCATCCATATTTAATGCTTACTTTTTCAGGTGTGAAACACCTCCAAATCTAAGGACCACAATGCCATAAAATATGTAACTTTACCTAATAGGTGTAGACCTAGAACCCCCAACTTTGCAGTGACATGTACAATTGAAGATCTTATATGGTAAGGCATGTGAGAAGAGAGTCATGGTCATTGAGTTGAGCAAGAGAAATAGTTTGGTATGACAACCTTACTTGTGATAGGTCTAGCTATCAAGACTACCAAATTACATGGTAATGGCATTCAAAATGTCGAAATTCCCATTTCACTTGGAAATAAGATGGTAGAGAAAGGTATAGATGAAAGGAGATATCCATCTATGGTAAAGAAATCAAATAGTTCTATCAATTCCACCTTTGCAACTCTAAGAGACATTGAATTAAATTTCATCTCAAGACAGCGGCTTTGAGAGGACACTCTCAAATCCAACCTTCGTTATGGCTTTGAAACACATGGTAAGTATCAAGACTTAGCAACCTTATTTGCATAATTTTTTCTAGCATGGACCTTAATGTCATAGCCTTCTTTTGCCTAAAATGAATGCAAATTTCCTTGCAATTTGGCTTGTGACATTCATAATTCATGCTCATGGAACATGATTGTGTTGCAATTGTGATAACATCTCACGTATGCTAGAGCTAATAAAAAATGATCGAAAATGACATTTTTTTCTCATTTTTTGAAGATTTAAGGAAAATTACACCAAGTAGCTTCCAACCTCATATGACCATCATGTCAAACTCATCTCAGGGATATTGTCCAAGTAAGAGCCACTTAAGCAAGAAATCTAGTATACATGACTCCAATTTCAATTAGCAACAATGACGAGCTCTAAGTATGGTGCAAACATTGCTCCGAGATCCTCAATGGGGCATGTTTGATGACAATAATTTGGGGGAGTGAGAGAGGGAGATGGTAGGAGAAAAAAATTCAAGGAATCCACGGGAAATTGAAAAATATATAACTAATAAGGTGGAAGACATTTGTAACCTAAGAGAGAAACTTGTTAGGAAATGGGTGAATTTGGTATTACACACCCAATTGGATAACCCTCGAGGAGAAAACATTTCTCCCACTTTATTTGTTGGCATAACCTAGTAAGTGTTATTCACTAGCATGTATTTTGTAAAGGCCTTGACCTAGTTCCCATTCAAACTCCATCCACCAAAGCTGTAGAGGATTACAAGCCTAATTTCATGAAAAGTAAGTTTGGGATGATCACATTGACTCCGCTTGATGAGCGTGTCTATGAAGATTAACTACCTTGAACTATTTTTTGTGTAGGGAAAGAGACACATTCCCATGTCCGAGCATGAAAAACATTCTTTGATATCGTTAATGCCTCTAGTGTTTACTTCTACAAGTTCTATAGGCAGTATTCAGTAAAGGGCCAGTGTAGCCTCTGGATCTCATATTTTATGAAAGGTGACATATCTAGTAAATGCCCCTACAGTCAATCTCTGAATGGATCTAAATAGAAGTTCTTCATTTTAATATCCATAAAACACAACAAATTTAAGGTAAACTATGTACATGTGTCATTTCTCCCACAAACTAAAGTGTATAAGTGGTAAATTTTATACCAGAGTGTGCTCCCACCATGTAAAGCGCAATTTGGTGAACTTATCATTTTTATAATTTCTTTTTTCGATTAAATTTAGTTTCACACATGATCAATTATTGCTTTTGAAAGTTGTGTTCTACATAATTTGTGTACACTAAATTACAAATTGATTTTTTGAAATCTATTTTGTGTAAATGTCTGACCAATAGATATATATCGGGGAGGATGAACGACGAAGATCAGTCCGAATCCCATATGGAGGTTCAGATATCGGGGGATGTTCACGGTATTTAAATATAATCTTAAATCTCCATACATGTGTGTACATATGGAATTGATTTTTTATTAACTTTGTGAGTTAAATTAGTTGTTAATAAGTTTCATATTTTAATTTTTAGGAGGTAAGAGGAGAAGGGTTTCTCGCTCCATCCATGGAGCGTGGCCATGGTTCAACCAGATCGAGGTATGAGTGGTGAGCGGGTTGCGTGAAGGGGGTGATATTTATTCCCTCGAAGGCCAATCAACAATACGCTGGTTCTCAACGGGGTCATTTTGGGTCCGGTTCTCGGCGAGCGTCATTCCGGGTTTCGGTTCTCGGCAGGTCATGTTGGAGAAGATGTTAACCAACAACATCAAGGTTGCCATCAATTTCAATATTTTTTTATTAAATTTGTACAACTTTTTTTACACGTGTTTTTTCTAATATACGAAATTTTATATATATTGATGCGAGAGGCCGAAAATGTTTGAACTAGTGGTCAAAATAGACGCGTGGCGGTCCCGCTTACAGTCAAGAAGAAGGTCATCAACTCAACACAACTTATCCGCAGAGATTACCGATATACCATGGGAAAACCAACATGGCGAATGCACCTTACAAAGGTGTGAAAGACTTCATGCAAAATTGCAAAGAGATCTCGTGGCTCTGTCTCTACCTACCGAGAGTCGACCAAAGCCTTGAAATAGTTACACATTCATTGGGTGAAATGGTAAATATGTACAGAAATCTTGGGCCAACGACTAATTCATTTGTAGAAATGATGAGAAAGAGAAAAGAAACAGTGATGGGTCCCGATAAATGGGAGGACGTAAAACAAAAAGTTACAAAAGAAGTGGCCAAGTCAATGTTTAATTACAAGGAAGGGCCAAAAAGAAAAATGTTGAAGGTGCAGTATTTCAAGCACCCAGACATAGCTCATTATTTGTATGATAGGCACCTTGCGACCTATGGAAGGCTTCCATGGAACGATGAGGTTCCTGTTTATTTTTCACAAATGTTTTATGCAAATTTTTTTTGGGTATGAAACCCAATTACAATGACCTTCCGTTAGAATTTTTTGTTCCGGGGAAAGGTCGATTATATGACCGTAAGGGTGCTAAGCGAGATGTGGAGTTGCCTCGCCCTGAGCCGCCATTGGTGAGTCGACCGTTTCGAGTCGAAACTCTGCGATCAGAGATGGATGCAACTTCTCAAATAAGTCGAGAAGCAAGGGATGTTATGATCGACAATGTTCATAGCGGATTGAGTGGAGTCGATCTTTGTTTAAATCGACAAAGAGCACGTGAAAATGCACGTGCCAATTTTGTTTATCGTACAGATGAGGAGATTTACAACATGAATGTTGAAGATCTTCGAACATATGCAATAAATTGTCGCAATGGTTTGCAAGACCTAATTTTTCATGAGGAAGAGGGCACCGGAACGGTATGTGTTAGTGACCTTAGGGTTTGAAATTATTTTTACATATACATGTGTACAATTTGTAATAAATAAATGTGTATGTACATGTATACATTTATTTGTATGTGTACATTAATCTAACAAAAATGTATGATTATATGTTAAAACACCATTTGCAGTTCTCAGGCATGATGCGTGATGAAAATGTTAATATTACGTTCGGGACCTCTGGCTCAAATGATGCAGATGGGTCTGCCCATCATGATATGTTGGCAAATGTTAGAGTTTTTTAAGTGAATCTAAAATAAATAGTTGTTGCCACACATGTACATGTATGTATATATATAATTTGATAAAATGTTTTAACAGGTACTGATTCCGTCTGATGTTTTTGGGATGGCGGTACCTTATTCTTCCTTGGGAGATGTACCTTCTACTTCCTTGGGAGATGAGTCACAAGTATAGACAATTTTTCACAAGTTTAAAATTTATGTTTAAAAGTTATATATATATATATATATATATATATATATGCTACCTCAAAAAGTTCCATTAAAAATTGAAATATATATAGAGAGAGAGAGATCTATATTTTGAGTTATTTAAATTTTTTTGAATTTAGGTTCCTATAGAAGATTTCTTTAATCCGCGGACTCTAGCGACGGAGATAGGAACATCCACAGCATTTGAACAAGTTGTCTTTAGTTCCTTTTTTTAATATTATTGAAAATAAGTTTATATATGTACACGTGCATTTTCATTTGAAAGTTTTTAATATATATATATATATATATATATATATTTATATATATATATATATATATATATATATATATATTTAACTATATATGTATATTGTACAGTTTACCGCTGCAGATGTTCCTATGGGAGAACTTGTTCATCAAATGGAGAGGGAACCTTATGAGTTATTGCATGATTTTTTTGTTATATTTTGTTTTTTACATGAAGTTCTAGATATATATATTCTAATTCATTTTTAAAACATCAAATTTTAATGTTCAAGTACATGTGCATTGTGTATGTAGGTTTCCCATTCACAGGATAGGGCGCGGACTGAGACCCTAGTAGGGAAGACGCTAGATCCGTCTCCATTTGATGGACATGATTTACAGTAGATTTGATTTCAAAATTTAGATGGTTTTAAAATTTGTTAAACTTGATACAGTTTGATACTTGTGAGATTTACAATTTTTGGACATATTTTATTACATTGTTATTATATAATTTTTTTTATTTAATTTTTGGATGGTTTTAGTACTTTTGGCATGTGAATGTGAAGTAATGTTGTCATCTATAAATTAATGTTGTCATATGAACTACATTTGGCATGTTATGTAATGACATGTGTTATAATTTGTTTTGTTTTTAAAATTTAAGTTTTGGATGCTTGGAGTACATTTGGCATGTGAAATAATGTTGTGATCTATATTTTTTTGTTAAATTAAAATTTAAAAGTTTTGGATGGTTTCAATCTACATTTGGCATGTGATATTTAATGTTAAATGTTTTTATTGGATAGTTGAATTATAATTGGCATGGCATGTGAAGTTTTTAAAACTCAAGTTTTGGATGGTTACAATCTACATTTTGCATGTGATATTTAATGAACTTTAAATGTTTAATGTTTTAATGTTGCACAATATATAATCAAAAGGTTTTTAAAACTTAAAGTTTTGGATGGTTTCAATCTACATTTGCACATGTGGTATATAATGTTAAATGTTTCTATTGGATCTAATTGAACTATAATTGGCATAACATGTGAAGTAACGATCTATATATAATTTAAAGTTTTTTAAACTCAAGTTTTGAATGGTTTCAATCTACATTTCGCATGCGATGTTTAATGTTTTAATGTTGCACGATATATTATCAAAAGTTTTTAAAATTTTAAAGTTTTGGATGGTTTCAATCTACATTTGGCACATGTGGTATATAATGTTAAATGTTTCTATTGGATAGTTGTTCACTATAATTGGCATGGCATGTCAAGTAATGTTGCAAAAATCCCTTTTGGATGGTTGAAGTACATTTGGAATTTTAAGTTTTCTTTTGATCTCTCCATGTAGTTTTGTTTGAATGAAAAAATTTCCAATAGGAAGAACATAGCTTTTCAATGCAACTAACCATGTATCAATTGAGCTCTGATTGAAAAAAGAGTTTAAAGAAGTAGATATATGTACAAATTATCCCTTTAATTTTGATTGGAAATATAAGTCTGGTACATATATATGTTTGTTGAATTTGGGTAAATGTCGTTAATGCACTCAAATAGGTAGCCTTGTCGATTTATTTACATTGTTGAAACTTTTTACCAAAAAATCCAACTAGTTTTTCATCAATGCACATAGAAAAAATACTTGGAACAATTAATTGTGCATTCTAGAACATATCTATCCAAGACAAGTAACATTTTTCATCAATGCACATTGAACATATCCGACCATTGGACAAGCAGATTTTGTACTAGATTTTCAATCGGGATTAGAGATGTGGGTCAAATCCCACCAAAAGTCAGAGAAGTGCTCTGAGTCTCTTGTCTGAAAGGAATTTTCGTACAAAACTATACTGCAGATGATTTATTTACATTATGTCCATACTTTTTACCAGAAAATCCAACTAGTTTTTCATCAATGCACATAGAAAAACTAGTTCCAGTTAATTGCATTCTAGAACATATATATTGAGTACGTAAATAATTTTTCATCAATGCACATAGTAAAACTAGAACAATTAATTTCATTCTAGAACATATATATATATATATCCAATACATATAACATTTTTCATCAATGCACATGTATAGAAAAACTACTTTCAGTTGATACTAGAGCACGTGCTTGTACCCAAACAATTTGTACATGTGCAAACACTTGCACAAATAACATAAACAGCTCAATTTTTAGTTGAGTACTGGAAGTTCTAAAACATATTTAATCCAAAGATAATAAATTGTTGGACAATTCACTCAAAAAAATTCTAATGGAATTCCATCCTCAATAATCCATTCATGATCGGATTTTGACATTTTCCATCTCTTAATTTTCGATTTTTTCTTTGATTGAACTTCTATCAACTTTATGCGTGCTGCACACACCAAGTGACTATATTGACAACTTATGGAATCGGGTTCATAGTCTTCAAAGTAAACAAAGTCTCCACTTTGATGAGTTTGTCTGAAAAAATAACCTTTCAGTATAATAGACCCTCTGTCATATTGAAATCCGTGATCATTATAGTTTTGTAATAATTTCATTTTTCGTTCAGTACAACGCATCAAATAATACTTCACATTTTCATCGTTGTCAATAGGTGCAATTACAGCAAAAACATCTCCTACACAATAAAATAAATTTAACAAAATTATGCATATTTAAATTTATTTCTAGATCTTTAAATCATTAGAAAGTAATTCAAATGTTACCTTCTCTAACAAGATCAGAAACTCGATCACCATCAGATGATATTGTAGTTTCCTCTAATTGCATTTCTTCAAACATTGCAACAGACATTTTGCCCTTTGTATTTAGCTCTGTATGTTTCCAATCGTTCACATACATTTTGTTTTCACAAATGTCATTGGATTTTGTGTTGTCTATGCAAACATCACAAAATCAAGAATATTTTTTTTTATCCAATGCAAACACATTTCTGGACGACTTTGTTTGAATTGAATGCAATTTTCGAGTCCCTTTTATTGTTTCAACGTCATTTCCAATTGATCTATCTACGTCTTCGATTCCAATATGCCGAAAAAACCTTTATATGGAAAATTAGAAAAAGAATTTGTAAATATGATATCAAAATACAATCAAAGATAATCATTGCATGATAAATGTACAATGTTTAAAATTAGATTTCCAATATAAATTAAATTGAATGTACCTTCGCACTTCTTTTGATGGGTTTCTCTCATGGCTTAGAGCAGCGATGCACCATTGAACAACTTCTTCAACGTTCACAAGTCGGCTTGCAGAGTGGTTCATTTGATATCTTCGAAGTACTCGTTTTATGCATGCTCCTACACCATCATGTTCTCCTTTTCCATGGCCAGTCTCAAAGAAATTCCAACAATGTTTAATGCAGGTTTTCTTATGAAGACAACACAACCAAAATAATGATCGTGCAGATTTGAATTGACCTGCGCATCCGTCTGACCATATCCAATGTTCATTGAATGTTATTCCACGATTTTTCAATGAATCATAAATTTTTCCAAAACAATGTTGTATAAAACATGTATCATGTGTACGATCGTCACTGATATAAAAGTGATATTCTTTAATGATATGTCGATTTTCACTCGTGCTTTCTATATGATCGAAATTTTGTTCAGCATGTCTATATATAATATGGACGAGCATGGAGACTTGGTCAGAATGATAGTATTCACTCTAAATTTCTTTTTGTGGAACAAATGTGTAGTTTTCTGCAAAATCAATCACTGACAAAATGGTCCCTGGTGGAAAAAATTCACGAGATTTTTTGAATTGCAAGTCTTGCCATCGAGCTCTATGGGAATGCTTGGTGTATTTATAAATTTCTGCCTCAAAATTTCTCAAAAAGTCTACCAGAAAAATTTCGTCTTCTAGTAATTCAATTCTTTTAACACTATTTGCACCTTGAATTGATGTATTGATATATTCATATCTCTTCCATTTCACTTTCATGTTGGAAAATGATTGATCATTTATATCAATACGATATTTGTTTTGAAATTTAGTCAAATTTCCACAATCATTGCATTTTTTACCACCAACACATTTCTTTTTGTAAAATAGTTCATCGCTTTCTCTTTCACATAGAATTTGAGATATGAATTCACGGATAGTGGAAGGAGGAGGTGAATCATTCCATAATTTTCTACCGAAATCAAGGAATGTGTCATAATATAACTCAAATTCCACATGATAACGGCAACAACAAGTGTCGCGTACGGTGATAGGTTTTACATACCATGGTTTTTGTTGAACAAAAGCACTGAGTGAAACATGAATTTGACGAATCTCTTCTTTGAACTTGTTGAATAACTCTATCTGAGTGGTTTCCAAGAAATATTTTTCATGTTCTTCGTACTGATTTCGTGCTTTTCTTCTTCGCATCACATGCCTTGCAATTGGCGAAACACGCAAATTGTTCTTCCAATATTCATATATTAATTTTTTAACATTTTCTCCAAGTCTATCTTTGTATGGTTGCCTACAAATAGCTCTCCAACAAGCGAGTTCATCATTTACATCTATTTGCAGCCAAAATTTCCGATGTTTGTGCAAAGTTTTTCGCGAGGTTCCCAGTGCTCGTGCCATAGATGTTACCAAATGATTCTCTTGAGTACTTGATGAAACCATTGCCATCTGTATTCCTCTACGTACAATTGAAACATCTTTCTCTCTAGATCTCTTAATTGACTTTATAGCACTACTCATAATTTTTATCACATCTTCCTTCATTTTTTTATCTTTGGTTGATTTTCGAATACCCAATAGTGTCGTAGCTTCTTTTAATTTCCTTAATGATAGGAGACCTTTCAAAATTTGAGCCTAAACTGTCACCCGCTCCTTTAAGAAATACTTTTCAAAAATGCAGTTAACACAATATCGTATAACATGGTCAGGTTTTTTATCTCCATATGTGTGAGTGTCAAAATTTTCTAACATCTCATTATCGATAGTGATTTCATCGGTAAATATTCGAAAAAATAGTACATATTCAATAAATAACTAAATTAATAAATATATCTAAAATTTCAAATATTTTTCAAATTAGTTCATCAAATAAAAATTAAGCTTCACATTTTACATTAGGAAAATATTAAATATATCAATAGATCATAATATTTACATTTACATACCTGCTTCAATTTCTGCTTGAGGTTGATTTTCTTCTTCAATATTTTGAGGAGTATCTCTGTCTGTTTACATTAAACAAAACATTTTTCAAACTAGTTCATCAAATAAAAATTAAGCTTCACATTTTACATTGGGAAAATTTTAAATATATCAATAGATCATAATATTTACATTTACATACCTGCTTCAATTTCTGCTTGAGGTTGATTTTCTTCTTCAATATTTTGAGGAATATCTCTGTCTATTTACATTAAACAAAATATTTTTCAAACTAGTTCATCAAATAAAAATTAAGCTTCACATTTTACATTAGGAAAATTTTAAATATATATCAATAGATCATGTAATATTTACATTTACATACCTGCTTCAATTTCTGCTTGAGGTTGATTTTTCTCTTCAATATTTGAGAGGGCTTCTAACTTTCTTTTGCGATATTGTCTCGTCTCTTCTCTACGTTCCTCAGGGTCTCTTTTTCGATCATATTTTCTCGCACAAGTTCTTCGATTTCTCATGATAATAGGGTATGAAGTTCAAAAAAATTCCTTTAAAAAAATAGACAATAACTCAATTACAAAAAATATCACAAAAGATTTAATTTAAAAAAATTCAGTTTAAATTTTTTGTAAAAAATACTTACTCCAATCCAAAACACTTACTTTAAAAAATTCAAGAGAAAAATGTCTTATAAAAATGAAACGAAGCTCAAAAGATTTATTTCAACTCAAAACACGTACATACCTCCAAGAAATGTCTTTTGAATGTACGTCCAAGAAATTTTTTTAAGTTCAAAACAATTTTTGCCAAAATCAGGCCGCCTCCAAGAAATGTCTTCCAAAAAAATTCTTTAAACCCAAAAAAATTCTTTGTAAAATCAATTTGCTTCCAAGAAATGCTCTTAAACCCAAACTTTGCAGAAATTTTTTTGAACCCAAACCAAGATCTTTGTAAAATGAGATGAAACAAACCATTGATTCTTTTTGTTTATGCCCTTGCTTCTTCTTGTTTCTGTGACTTCAGAATTAGGGCTTTTCATTTTATATTTATCGGGTTTGTGTTGCTATATATATATATATATATATATATATATATATATATGACATCCCAGCTACGCGAGACGACTTGCAGAGTCTGATCTCAATCCATGTCGGCCCTTGCGTGAATTTTTAAAAAACATAATTTTTTTAATTGGTGCGCTCTGTGTAAAATAGCGCACTGGTGCATTGTTTTATCACAGCTCACCACATACATACTATTTGATAAAAACAATTTAAAAACATATTTTTTTTTAATCCGTGCACAATATGTAAAATAGAGCACTGGTGCGCTCTTTCATTATAGCGCACCGCACATGTACTATTTGACAAAAACAAATTTTTATTTTATGTATATGTTAATCGGTGCACCATTTAACATATAATGCACCGAGTCTCCTTATTGACCAAGAGCACCGTACGATGGTCTATTGTTTTCGCGGTGAGTTTATAAGAATATGTCGCATTGCCCCCTCCACGACATCATATGCTACAAAAACTAGCACTAGAGGATTTTTATTAATTTTTTTGTGTTAATCGGTGCACTGTTTAACATATAAAGCACAAGTTCTCCTTGTTGATAGAGAGAATCGTACCATATTTCTACTGTTTTGGCAGTGCGTTTATAAGAACACGCTGCACCAATGTCGGTGCGTACATCATTAAAGGCGCATCGTTTTTTTGATTTATTTTTTTTACTTGAAAAGTTTATGATTTATTTATAAAATGTATTAATTAATGGTATGGTACAGGTTTCATATTGATAAATAAATGGCTGACAAGAGATCAAGTAACAAAAATACTGATAACACATCAAGAAAAGAAAAAAAAGGCAAATTCTTTACAAAAATTATTATTTTTGAACTTTATGTAAGTTTAAGTAATATGTATTGTTTACTATGTATCATGCAGAGCCACAAAATGATGAAGCTCGATAAGATTATTTCTGATTTAGGACCAGAAGAGTGTAAAAGCCTGATGGAAAAATTGCAAAAGGATGAATCGGGTTAATGAAAAAATACTATCGATCCAATATGCATTTCTTTTTTTAATTTTCATTAATAATATACTTAAAAATATTAAATAACATGTTTCAAACAATCTATTAATTCACATATGTTTAATGTTCTATAGGGACAAGAAACTCATAAAATGAATGTTGTTCTAAGAAAAGAAAAAAATAGAACATGCAAATGAAAATGAATTGCTCCTTAGCTCATCTGGAGTGGTGTTGGAGGTTAACGAAAGTGGGGGAAAATTTTACAAAACTTTGAGGGATCCAGTGGAGCGAATGTATAGACATTCTTTCCACTTACAATACAAAAATCAATCCAATGATTCCAAGAACCAAATTTTATCTAAACTATAGGATGAGTTTCCAGAGAATTGGTCAATGAGACATGTCAGACTTTTAATAGAAAAACCATACAACAACAAAAAAGAAGAAATGAAAAGTAATATTCCTTTACATGTTTTTCTAGAATTATATGTATATATTACTAAAAATCAATCATTTATAAATATCACTTTTCTTATATTTACTTTTCATATATCAATATAAAAATTAAATAGTTTATTGTCATGTTACATTTTCAGGAATATTATGAAAATCTCAAAGGATGAACGAGTTGATATTAGAAATATGCCAGTAGGAATGTCCAAAAAGGTGTACAAGGAGATGGTCAAAGAAATAGACATAATTGCATCGCATGAGGAGCCCTCTCAACAACAACGTGCTTCAAATGTAATATTTAATCATTGAATTTTTTGATTAGGTACAATAAATAAACAATTTAGCATTGAATATTAATTTTCAAGTATTTTCTTACTGGAAAATAAAAGAAAATGGAACCCATTTAGCACATAAAATAGGATGACAAGAAATAAAAGGGTTGATATCTAAGTTAGTGAGTAATTGTTACTTCCTTATAACAACTTAACTAGATTTCATTTTTGTATATTTTAAGTTGTTTTACAACTATCATCATCGAATGTCTTCAAACAGGTGCTAACATACAAAAAAGAAACATCAGACGAATTGATTGACATTGGGTTAAATATGGGTTGTCAGTATATGTTGGCATATCAGAATTAATTATGGAATTTGTAAGCATATATCGATCTTGTTTTACTTAGATCCATCTATAATTAATAGAAAAAAATATCTTTTATATTAAATATATGATTTGTTATGGGGTATAAAACTTGCAGGAAACAAAGTATGGAACTGCGCCAACAAATGAAATGTTAAAAGATGACATGGAATTTGATTTTGAAAGAATGTGTATAGTTCATGAGTCAATTCTTGCTATGGTACGTCATTTCTTTTCGATTTACATCGATGTATATTATTTAATATTGCAATTTTCATTATTCTCACCAATGTTTATACACTCATTACAGTTTATTTTTATGTTTGTATATGGAAGGTGAAGAAGAAGAAAACAATCAACACCGTGAACAAAACATTCCTCAAAATAACCCAAGTCATGGAAGTAGCTCGAGTAGTGACAATAGTTCAAGCGAAGAATTATGATCATTATGTTTGGATATCAAAGCAAGGCATTGTATTTTTTGAAATATTTGTCTATGATGCCAATATAATGCGTTGCCAAAAATCCTGATACTTAAATGTATTCCCTACTTTACTTTTTAATAATATAATGAAATATATATATGAAGTGTTTTAATGGCTTTAAAAAAACCAATAAGGTAATAATATTAACAAGAATAGCTGCAGAGCAACAAGTCCTTGCTAAGAGGCAGTGTTTTTGGCTCTGCAAGTAGATCAATTGCTTCACGTTCATCAGCTTGGTAAACTAAATCTATATCTGTGCGAAGTGTTGGTCTTGAATTGCAAAGTCAAGGAGCGCAGTGGTCAAGAACGTAAAGATTGAGCTGTATGATTTTAGATATAACACACAATGTTGTAAAGACTAAAGAGTTCTATTTGAGCTAAATAGATAAATGTTACGTCACTTATGACGTTTTGAATTTCCACTTGTAAACAACTCTATTAATTGAATGGATCACACCAGAATCTCTTTAAAGGGGAATTACAGGTAAGATGTTAGAGGAGAAATCTGAAGGAATAGAAAATGTGTTTTATTTTTCCTTTATGCATCATTTATATCCTATGAAATGTGTTTCATTGATATCTCTGCCTTCATTTTACTAATCTATGAGACCATATGCCCAATTGATTTATGTTTTTGGTCAGTTTGTGAAGAATGTGATATATTATTTCGATAATAAAACCCAAAATTTAAAAAGGCCCAGAATCTAGCCCAATTTGTGGCAGAGTTATTCATGAAACTTAGTTATCATTAAAATTTCATTTACTCATGCATTTGCAGATATCGCCTTAACCCATGGTCACTCTAAAAGGCGACTCTTAATTTCTATGATGTACAGAGATTGTGTGTCACTAATTTTCTTGGTACCTTGTAAGAAAGTATTGTTCCCTTCCGAACCATTCCTTTAGAAAAATTAATCCATTTGTTCATCGAGCACAACCTCCAAAATTTTGAATATTTTTTCTTCCAAAAAGATAGTATAGAAATAATTCTTTAAGTGATCCCACTTTTTGGTTAGTTCATAGAAAGTGGAGACTTAGTGGCCTTACCTTATAAGTTTGCTTCATCCACCACTCCTAAAATGTAGGGCTCTTCACAAGACCACGTTTATACATGAAAGGAAAATAAACACTTGGCACTCCTTGATCTAATGATTGAATTATGCATGCTAGGCACCACATCCGTCTTTCTATGAGGAAAGACTCTAAATTCTGTTGGTTGTAGCATTTTTTAGCTGAGGGCATCAGTGACATGTGCAAGCAGGTGCATATTTTGCATAAATATACGTGCTTATAGAACCTCTCGGACGCAAAATTTCTGATCTTTACTAATTCAATTAAGGAGATTTAATGGTGTTTAATTCATTCAGCGAATTGATCTTTGGCAGATTAGATATCCCCCACCTGCCACTTCTAGGAAAAGGAGCTTGAGTAGTTGAATGTTGTAAGAGACTTTGCTCCATTGAATATATCTTAGTTTAAATGCCTTTTGTTTAGAATTAAAAACATTTTTTCTTTTCAGAATATCAGTGTACGCCTAAATTAAATCACAGTGACAGATAATTTGACCTGAAAATTCCAAGTTATATTGATGCAATCGAAGAGCGCATAATCCTAATGTTATTGCGTTCAGATCTTTTCTACAGGAATCTCTTGATCCCACACCGATCCCCTTTTCGTTCCAACACCTACTCACCTCAAACAGTTTTCTTTGAACAAAAGAATAAAAAACAACCCAAAAAATTGATGTAAAGATATATGTAAACTCTAAGTTAAATTTCCCCATGTGTGGAAATGACAAACCTGTAAACGTAATCTAGAGCAGCTGTTTCTATTTCATGTTGAAAATGTCGATCATTTCCAAGGCATTCCATTGTGTCAACAATGTGCAGACGTTTGATTAAATCGTAATTGGCATCTTCCATTTCACTCGAAAGTAAATGCTTGATCTCCCCAATAAGATTTCCAATGCGTTCATAATATGTAGGTGCCTGCTTCCAGTGTAGTGCAATTAAAATATAAAATATATAAATGAAGAAGATAGAGATAGGGGCCATGATAGACTGGTAGCTAACAACAAACAAAAAACTAAAAGCAAAGAATCAACAGATGAAAAAGCTACATATATTCGGCATGAGAGACACTGAAAGTATACCCCATAGAGCGAGTTGAGAGACAGTATGAACTCATCGTCCCACATGTTTCCGTGATGATTGGCAGTGCGTCGAGGGATGGAAATTTCATTGTTGAATTTGGTGCAAACAGATTCAAAAATCTTAGTCATAACACTACACTCTGCTATGCAATTTTAACACTACACTTTGCTATGTCGTGAATGACGATATGGGTTCGATGTCTACTGTGTTCCATACAGCTCCAATTCCTGCAACACATGGTAGTAGAGTCCATAATTAGAAGGACTCTAAAGACTAGTCATGAGCTGTCAAAATTAATTAAAAAAAAATGAAACATTAATATAATAATTAATATAAAGTTAAAAATAAAAAAGCAAAACTTGTGTGTGAGCACGCAGGTTGCATGCCACCCACGTATCCCCTCCACACTAAATGTATGGCCTTTTCGTTATTAACAGAGGAGCGAAAGATAGGGAGAAATGCAGGGACTGTGGGAGAGGGCCAAAAGCAGGTGTGATTGAGAGGAATATATGAGTGTATTGCCTTCCAACGAACAGTTTGCCCATCGCAGACAGGTCAAGCCCATCGTAGAGAAACATGAAGTCTAGATTTAACAATGCCAGATTTGTTAATGATAACATTAAAGGTCGATTTACAGAGAGTGCTATAAGTTTGATGGTGGATTAGGAAACAGAGGAGGATTTGCACTGATATACACAATAACCATGTCCTTCAATTTCGGGCCTGGTAATGAGCATGTGATGAATGGATTTTTGCATTTGCAGTTCGACTTGTTCTCTCGGAGGTTTCATGGTAAATGCATTGTTCAAAATAATTCGGAGAAATAAAAGATCGTTGAATATTGGCAAGAAAAATACCTGACTAGCCTACCTGATTTTATTCTTCTTGTTTCTTTTGAATTGCAGCAAATAATATAATTTTTCGAATGGTCTTGGGATGCAATTACTTGGACAAGAAGGTCGAGAATAAAAAAAAGCCGGCGGAGTTCAGGGAGATGTGGGAGGTACTGTTTGTGCTCAACGAGGTTCTTAACATTGGAGATTTTATACCATGGCTAGCCTGGCTGGATCTCCAAGGTTATGTCAGGCATATGAAGAAGTTGAGCAAGTGGTTAGATGATTTCCTGGAGGAGGTGTTTGAAGAGCACGAAAGGCGAAGGAAGGGCATGGAGAATTATGTGGCGAAGGATATGTTGGACTTTCTGCTATAGCAGGCCGATGATCCCCAGCTAAATCTGAGTCGAATAAAAGTCAAAGCATTCACTTAGGCACACACTGAGAAGCTTTCTCGCCTCTATTTTTTTAATGGGGTTACCAATCCTTTTTAATTCTCTGAACCCTTTGAATTCTCCATATGCAGGACATCATAGCGGGCGGCACTGAGAGCTCTGCAACGCTAGTGGAGTGGGCGCTGGCGAAGCTCCTAAAAAAACTAGAATCATTTGAAAAGGCGATGGAAGAGCTGGACACAGAGTGGTGGGAAGAGCGTGGTGCGTGGAGGAGAAAGACGCTCTTGGGGCACTTAGAAGCTTTCTCGTCTCTATTTTTTTTAATGGGGTTACCAATCCTTTTTAATTCTCTGAACCCTTTTAATTCTATGTATGCAGAACATCATAGTGGGCGGCACTGAGAGCTCTGCGACGCTAGTGGAGTGGGTGCTAGCGGAGCTCCTAAACAAACCAAAAACATTTGAAAACGCGATGGAAGAGCTGGACAGAGTGGTGGGAAGAGCGCGGTGGGTGGAGGAGAAAGACACTCCTAGGTTGGAGTATCTAAGTATGTCTTCTGAAGTGAAAAGAAGATTTAGTAATTGATAAGTAAGTCGGTGCCTAAGCCCTGACATTTTCATGGCCATATAGGTGGCAGGTTCAAAGCCACTCACCTGGCAGAGTGGCAAAGCAAGAGAGCAATCTTTGTACTTAATTCGTAAACATAACATCATAATATAAAATGTCAAGAACTAATGTTAACATTAGTTAGTTAACATTGAAAAGTATTTGAATTGATCCACATTTATCCTAAGTATAAGGACATCTTGCCTCCATATGAGGTCAAATAAGACCTCTAAAATGCTCGTTGGTTAAAACGACGGTTAAACTAAGCATATTGGATAACGAAAAGAAAACAAATTTCAAACATAGATTTAAATTGGTTTGTTCACC
This sequence comes from Pinus albicaulis, assembly GCA_034641835.2. Taxonomy (NCBI): domain Eukaryota; kingdom Viridiplantae; phylum Streptophyta; class Pinopsida; order Pinales; family Pinaceae; genus Pinus; species Pinus albicaulis. The sequence goes on from JAXQQM020065923.1 coordinate 33,876, forward strand.
TTTACTTTCCACAAAAAATTCCACCAACACTAATGCTATGGACCAATTTTCGATTACTATAATCTCTGCCCTAGAGAGTAATAAGACAAAATCCATCATTTTGTAATAATGGTTCTTCTTCGCAACATGTAGCAATGGCGAATTGACAGCTTCCAATCGCCTACGCAGTGAACGTCTATCGCTCTCACGGGTGTAAAGTTTCGATCCAGAGATCTAACCCTATATATATTCTGCGATTTCCTCCTCTAACGAACTCATGCAACTTCGCTTGCAATTCCAATCACCTGTAATAATATCTGTTCTTCGCAACAGCCAGCAATGGCGAATTTTGAGCTTGCAACGATTTTGGAGCGTGCGAGGCCGTTTCTGAGAGAAGCATATGATGAGATCGATCCTTCGCTGCCCGAATTCATGAGAGTACTGAGAAAAGTGGGGGCCTATGAGTGCTGGCACAAGGATGGCAACTTCTTCAGTCATCTGATGGGTGTTTATCGAATTCTCAAACTCTGGAACGCCCCTCATTCTGTTGCCAGGTGCGGTTTATTCCATTCTGCATACTCAAATTCTTATGTTAATCTCGCAATTTTTCAGCCTGACGTTGATAGGCAAAGAGTGAGAGATCTCATCAGAGATACTGCGGAAGAGCTTGTGCACATGTTTTGTATTGTGCCCAAGCAACCCATCATTCATGATGATCTCCTCTTTCATTTTACTGATGAAGAATTAGTCTCTGGCCTCAAAGAATCAGAGAAATCCATGAAAGAAGCCGAGGCAGAGGATTTGGAGCTCCAGAAATTAAAAATAGATGACCAAAATGGCAACTGCCTTGGTGAAATCCATGACAAGTTTGAGTTCCAGGAGAAGCTGGAAGGTTTTTGCCTGCTAATGGTGTGAGAGTGAAGCATATCAGAAGTGGGGAGGATGTTGAGGTTCCACGAAGATTGGTTGCCATATTCCTCTTCATGACCATGGGGATTTTATTGACCAGATTGCTGAGTTTTTAGGACAATCTGTTTGATGACACCAATGGAATTGCGGATTACAGAGGGGATGAATCGACTACTCTGTGGCCAGGAGAAATCAAGCCTGGGCTTTGGATGAATTCCGTTTCTCGAATGGGGCTCTCTACACTTTAATCATAAGGGAGGAGAAACTGTTCCAGATGGAAGAAGGGAAAAGAAAGAATGGAGAAGAGGAGAATAAGAAGAGGGGTTTTGAAGAAATAGAGCTTGTGATCCCCCCTGTGTTTGATCACTGCAGGGCTGTTCTGAATCCATCAGATCACGTGACTGCCAGAGATTTGTATTGGGAAGCTATTAGTATGCCCCCGGGGGAGAAGAACAATAAAAACGCTGAAGCCATTTTTGTAAAAGTCTGTGAACTTAATCCTTTCATAGGAGACCCCCATGTTGTTCTGGCTCAGATATACAATTCCCAGGGGAGATATGATGAAGCAGAGATGGAAGTAGAGACAGCGCTGAGGCTAATGTTAGAGTGGGGTACAACTTGGGACAAAAGGATGTCATGGGAAGCATGGATTGCATGGACAAGGGTGCTGCTGATGAAGGCCATGGAGAAATCCTAGCCTCACACTACTTGGGGACTCCTGAATTTAGGCCTTGTGAAGTAAGGCTAGAATTTCAGATATTATTATAGACTCTTGAATTTAGGCATGTTAAGTAAGGCTAGAATTCACATATTAGTATGATTCTGTAGGTTAGAATTTTATTTCACTTAAATATGTTGTTAGATATTAGTATAATATAATTCTGTAGGTTAGACTTTTATTTCACTTCAATATGCTGTTTGATAATAAGTTTACTCAAAACATTTTGATGCAAGTATCTCAATGTTATGTATTATTTAATGTATATGTTAAGTTATATATTTTGATATGTAATGTATAATATATTTAAGGTTGAAGGTTAAATTTCTGGTTAAGATTGACGTTCAATAGGCTTAAGATTTAAATTTAAGGTTAAATTTCAGGTTAAGGTTGATGTTTAGTAGGTTTAACATTTAGATGAATTGATTTTAGTTTATAAATTTATAAAAGGTTTAAGATTTAGATTTAAGGTTAAATTTCTGGTTAAGGTTTATGTTCAGTAGGTTTAAAATTTAGATGAATTGATTTTAGTTTATAAATATAAAAGATTGATTGATTTTAAAATATATTTATGTGTCTTGATTTTAAGTTTATTGTTGATTTTCAGAATATTTCAGGGTCAGTTAAACATGAGCTAGGTCAATTAAGGTTAACCATTTGACCTCACCATATTTATGGGTTCCTAAATATTCTGGCCTCAATGAACAATGGACATAAGAATGCCCTTTGTTGTGTATTATTTAATAAATATCAAGCTATGTACTTTGATATGTATTTAATTAAATCCACTTGTTTAAATTTCTATTTTAGATTGATTTATTTTAAGATTTAGATAAATTGATTTTAATTTATAAATATAAAAGATTAATTAATTTTTGTTTATATAAACCAATCAGCGTGATACATGTATATATAAAATCGTAGCCACATATAAACTTGTATCACAAGGTATATTAGCGCATAAGTATGATTCTAGTTTGGGTTCATTCATCCATGCATAATCATACCAAATACACACTAATGCAAGCTTGACCACACACAACCATAAGCATGAACAAAACACAACATAAGCAACATGTAACCCAGCATGAATGAAAAATGCATGTTCAACACATAACATCACTCAAGCAAGCATACACAGACACAGACAACATGCCCAATATGTGACCTAGCATAAACAAGCAATGTACATACAATATGTAACCATATGAAAACATGTGTGCACGCACAATACATAACGAGAAAAACATAAAATTAGTCATACACAGATGGTCGCATGTTGACACCGACACCACAACCACATCCATTAAAACACCACCATCGTAATGGCAAACACAACATGGGCACAACAACCACATACAACATAGGTATGAAAACAAGTAAGAAATCAATATAAAAGCATGACCAACACACCACTTATCAAGTCTGAAAGTTGAACCATGCTTTGATACCACTCTGTAACACCCTCTTCCCACATCTACCCAAGTAATCGACCAATAGGGGTAAACATGTGACGAGAGACTACTAATATGAGATTCAACCTCCTATATGACCTTAAGGAAGTGGAACCGATAGAAACACCAAAAACACACCTTATAGTGCATCATTGACATCCCTCAGAGGTAACCCAACCTTCCATGGCCTTGTTCCCTGAGGGGGAATTTATTTTTATCAACTTTGACGCTGAGTCGTGGGATTTTAAGGCAAAGATATCGACTCTAGACCCTAGAGACGTGGGTTAGCCATCTAAGGGTAGCAACTCAGGCCTAAACAACTAATTTTCCGCCTGTAGCTCCGAGATCTATGCCACATTTTCATCCCCTGAGCCCAGGTCATTGCCTAGAACTTCTTGTAACTTCAGGATAGAGAAAATAACATTAAAAAAAACATATGGAAGCAATCACATCAACTAGAACTCATCCAACCCCACCCAACCATGACAAACATTTCGTCAAACATGTCACAAACATAGAATCTACATGCATAAACAACATATTTAAACAAAAGGGTCTCTTTCTTATTTAAGAAAGGCTAAGAAGCATTGATCCCCTACATCATAAGTTATCATACAATCAATTTTACCATAGATACATGGGATAATCATTTACAGGAAAAAACATGAATAGAGCCATCCATCATCATTGATCAAATACTTGCTTATAACCAACAAATTAACAACATAAATACCATGAATACAATAGCAATGAAATCCATACATAAACTAGTATGTTTTCATACTGAGTATTAGAGAAATGAGCTCTTCATTACTAAATGTAAAAAAAAACTAGAGATAGGACTTCCATGTTCCACCCGACCATAGATTGGCTGAGCCAAGTATCACTTCAGCCAATCACCCTCGTGCCATATTCCAAGCATGAATGTGGGACTTAATCAAACACATCAATCACAATCAATCCAGTGCTTCCAGAGGCCAAACCACCTCAACCTTCAACCTATGATTCCACCTCACGATCGAGCATCACAACTGTCACAGATGTGTCTCTATCCAAGTTGCTCCAGGGCTCCAAAGAATTTGTTCCAACCATGGCTTCCAGATCATTTTTCCAACCAAGGCTTCCAGGACTAGTAACTCAACCCAGAGTTGTCCATAGAGCTTCCAGAGAATTTGTCCAACCAATGCTTCCAGGAACTAATAACTCAACCCAACAGCTAAAGGAATCATGAGAGCCAACCAGAAAACAATCAATGGAAATAAACCCACAATATCATGGTTGTCTAGGAAATGGAAAGGATAGGAAAATCCACATGCATACCCATGCATGCCAAAACTAGTGAGGAAATCATACATGCAACTTGGTACCTACAATCATTCTTCCTGTAGGTGATGATCCCAATGTACAATTGTGCTTTCCTGCTCTTCCTTTGCCTTATTTCTCCAAATCACCAAGTATCCACACTCTCCAAGGGTGCTCCAAGAAAACTATAAGTATCCAAGAGTATGAGAGAGAGAGAGAAAGAATAATGAGAGAGTTCCAAAAATGCACTGACAAAAGTTTACTAGTTGATCCTTAGAAGCCTTTTTATAGAAGAGGCCTCTATTTTCTTCATTTTCCATTATTTTCCTTCAATTTTCTCCTCATGTGCAACCTGTGACATTTTACCTTCCTTTTCTCCTAATTTTGATTATTTTCATAAATAAATGTGCCCAAAAATACTTTTGCCTGTTTAATGCCATAGTCATAGCCTTTGCCAATTTCCTTAGCCATAATAAAATGAATGAACACCCCCTAGGATGTTTTTCCCAACATTCAAGTTGGAATAAGTGTCCCATCAACCGTGGTTATTATTTTAACTTTATTACGTGATTTTTTTTCACCAGGGCTGTTATAGATAGGTTCACATCATTGGCCTTCGATCGAATGATTCTGCAAGTGTTCGAATTCAAATCTCTTATTCACACTTGTATATTTTGTTGTCGTACCTTGAGGGCCATCGTCATTATTGGTGGTTTCTCTCATGCATGTTAATGGTTTACCTCATCGAACGGTAATTAGGTGGGTTCTACCATGTTCGACATCAACACATATATTCACATGGTTAGATTTAGACTTTGGACGAGTCGGGATAGAGATTAAGACCCTTGGTTTCATCTGTTAAATATAGGCTACGTGGAGTATTCATAATTGTATACATGATCCTTTCTATATGGATGGTTGCGCACATGCAATGGATCCACACTTATGATCCTTTTTAGCTAGATGGTTGTGTCCATGTTGTGGATTCAAGTATTGATCGATGCCTATTTAGAGATGTATTGTGGCCATATTTACATCAAACATGTCACATATATTGTACTATGTTTGATTTTCAAGTCTCATAACGATGCAATTTTCCAAGTCCTTTCCTTGACTGATAAATCACTTCAACCATCACTTCTCATTTTGCTTTCATGCTTTAGGGGGCATATGCTGCAGAATATTTTGTCGCACTCCCCATTCCATAGTCTAAGTGTTGTCCTTTGTGTCACTCATGCCCCAAATATCGTAAAGCGACAAAATATGTGAAAATATGTTCACCATGAATAATATGTTCAAAACATCCCTGAAGACCAAAAGGGAAATGCCTTGAAGACTTCTTGCAAAAATCTTGTGACAACCCTAACCTGGAAGCCCAATAAATTGCTCTCCTATATAGCCTTGCACTTGTCACGATGTGTGTAACTTGTAAACATTGTTGGAATTGCGGGAATTAAAGTCCAAATTCATGTCGGTCCTCTTCAGGCAGGTTCTCCAAAAATGGAGCAGAAGCTTCTTCCTCTAGAAGTCTCAAGAATGGAAGTCTGCTATTAGTTGGCTGAAGATTGAGTCGATTTCTCTAATTTTGAGTCCTTGATCCTTCCTTTAAGGAATTTCCCCTTAAGATATGGACCTTCCTCCTCCTTTTGTGGATCCTTAACCTCTCCAGCTTCTCTATAAATGAATTCCATTCCTTCCCCAAATGTTTGGTCATTACTGGTTGCCTTTCTAGTGCTCAAATGTTCCTAAATGATGCCAAAATTCTAAGGAGAAGGAGTGCTTGAAGTCTTTTTCTTAGACCCGGGAATCCATCCTAAAGGAGCCCTACAACATCAAGGCACTGGTTGTATTCTTCCTTCTTTAATTCCTCAATAATACAAAGCATGTTTTACTTTCTATAAGCTTGTCAATGATTACTTGCTTAGTATGATGCTCCTTGGTCTATCATATGGTTTACATTAGAATTAAATATACTATGATTTCTTTGTTTGATCTCTCTTGCAGGTATTCGTACATAAAGGAATAGTGAGGAGCGGGCTTAGAATTAAGGAGATCGAGATTAACATCAACAAGTGACTACATAGGAGTGAGGTAGGTCATATTCATTCTAATTTAAGCTACGAGATTTTACTTGTTTTTGTCTCGTTTGTTACTAGACCCACTCATTGGGCTAGAGGGATCACTTCTATTCGTAGAAGGGATTGCCTGGATAACACTTAGCTTCAAGTACTTCTTAGTTTCTTGCATTTTAGTAGAGATTAATATATCAAAATATATGGTTGCAACCTCTACATCGCCTCTCTTGTGGGAGAATGAGTGGAATGATTCACAAGCACAGTCCAAAAATATTATTTTTATGATTTCTTGGAAAGAGATTAATGATATTTTTCCTGTTTTACATTTTCTTTTTGTAGCTTAGAAGTCATTTTAGTGATTAGATTAGATTCCTGACATAAACTATATGTTATTTAAATTGAACTCATCTTTTCCATCATAATTTATCTCTTTTTGTCAATAATAAATGGATGCATGCATATAATTGATTGCAGGGTTGTGCTAATCTGCAGGAAAGGGCACCTTTACCACTTCCATCTTGATCTCCTTCACCTTCTCTTTTCACCTCCAAATTCTGTCCCAAAACTCTATTTCATAAGTCATTTTTCCCAGGCACATCGTGAGCACTCATCATAGTGCAAGATATGCCTATGAGAGGCCTTGAGCTTTGCTAGCGCCTTAAACCAACCTTCATTTGTTTGATTCAACGTACATCCACCTCTCTATACCCTTAATACATCATTTTCACATTCAAAAGCCACTTGGAAGCCCTCATGTAGTAATATAGGGCTCCTATAGTAGCCACCTATAGCAAACCTGTAGCACCACTTTCCTTCATTTGTTTTGATCCCCACTGTAACTTTGACTTAGTCTAGATGAATAATGACCCCCAGCTGTGATTTTATGATTAGGGGCAACTTCTAGGCAGCCACTCCAAACCTTCCTTTTCTTCAATGCAAAAACAAAGTAGAGTTAGTTTCTTTATCACAAATATGATGTAAGTAGGATACTAATTTACATTTTGATTGATAGTTTGATGAATTATGCAAGAGAACTTAGATTCCTTTCTACAAGTAGATTTGGTAGTTTAATGAATGTTGCAAGATAAAATATCTTTATTTCTACAAATAGTTTAGCCTTTGTCCTTTCATGAATTGATTAGTTACCATTTACGAGTTGGGTCAATGGAATTTCCTTTCTCATAGCTAGAAGTAGATTCCAATTTTACCTTCATCAGCAAGCTGTCATTCTAATTCAGTAGGAGAAATGGTCTTTGAGAACCTTTGATCCAATGTCATAGTTAAGGGTGGCATAAATAGAATCCCATCTATTGTTCATATATCACTCTCACCTCTAATTTTGTACGAACCCCAGGTTGATAAATAGAGTTGAGGAGCCCTTGGGAGTTGCTACACTCTTGGTGCAATACCAAGGCTCAACAAAAAGTACGATGACAACATAATTATGTACAAATCTTGTTTTTACTACAACGCAAAATTCTCAAAGAAAATATGAGTTTCTAGCACTTGAACTTGAAAAAACATACAAATTTACAATTTTAACAAGCAACAAGTGGTAAAGATGGCTAATGAGGTGAACCCATTTTCAACCATAGGAAAGTATTCCACTGAGGATTTTAAACTCCAAGGTACTAACTAGTTTCTAGATCCACTCCCTAGATAATGAGTTGGCATTGATGGGAAGATATCCTTTGAAAGAAGGCATTTATGTATGCCCCATCGTTTGAAATGAAACAAACACTAACATAAGGATACTGATGATAATGGCCATTTTGGAGAGGAGTATATGAAGAATTTTAAGAGGGTTATATATTAAGGTTTGAATTCAAAGATGCCAATTATCTAAATTAATTTTTTTCTCCATAAGGTTTTAGATAATAGATTTAAAATATTTAAAATTTCAAAAGGTTTATAAACACAATTTCCTCAAAAGTATGTGATGAAGTCAAGAAATCAAAGGCGAGATTATATTTTAATAATGGTGATACTAAATAGTATCATCAATCAATAATAGAACCAAGAGAGTTGATCATAATTTCTTCATAATTCCACGATGAATACAAGTAATCGAAGAAAAAATAGTTTAATAGTTTAATAAAACAAGAAAAAAAATACCTGGTGGTTACTGTTCTCAGGCACGTGCTTGAAAATTCTCATATTAAAAATGGCTTCATTCTCCAACATAACAGTGAGGCAAATCATGTTCACTTTGAGAAGCCCACCCAGTTTTTGTGACAACAATTGGCATGCCATGAAATCACACTGTTTGTTGTACAACAAACATGTGTAAGGATCAATGTCATTAAAACCTAGAGAATTATAATGAATCTCATCATCAAATAGGTCGAAACTGAGTGTGATCTATGATGTTTCCTTGTAGGTTAAATATGGGTACAAATTAATCATGAAGCAGGAATATAATTGTCAAAGAATGTGGGTTAAACCAAATAATATGTATTATGGATTTCACATTTCAAAGTTGAAGGATTGTAAAGCTCATATGAATGTGGGTTGGATCTCAGACACATGCCTGACATGTCTCATATTAAAAATGGCTGCATTCTCCAACACATCAGTGAGGTACATTAGGTTCACTCTGAGAAGGCCACTGAGTTTTTGTGACAACAATTGGCATGTCATGAAATCTAAGGGAGGCCACTGCAAAGGCCACGAAATCCACAAGGGCATCACATTGGTTGTTATACATCAAACATGTGTAAGGATCAATGTCATTAAAACCTAGATAATTATAATGAATTTAATCATCAAATAGGTCGAAACTAAGTGTGATTTGTGATGTTTCCTTAGTTAAATATAAATACAAATTAATCATGAAGAAAAAATTTAATAACAAAAAAATATGGACTAATCCAAATAATAAGTATTATGGATTTCACATTTCAAAGTTGAAAGAATGTGAGTTAATCCAAATAATATGTATTATGAATTTCAGATTTCAAAGTTGAAATGTAAAGCTTCTATTTTTCCAACCTTCATAAAAATTATTTTCAATTTCCCATATCTATTATATGTTTTTTAAAAGTAAAAGTGAAGTCTAATAAATCATATTTTATTTCGAATAAATCATTTTCAATTTCACATGTTTTTTAAAATGTAAAAGTGAAGTCTGATAAATCCTATTTTATTTAATAAATATATCATATTTTATTTAAACCTAAGATGTGATCAACACATAAAAACAAAATTGTGATTATTTCGAAGCACTATTATATGAGCGAATCTAAGGGAATGGTCCTGTTTTGAGTAATACCTAAGGACTGGCCCTCGTTTTAGGTAACTAATGGTCCTGTTTTGAGTAATACCTAAGGACTGGCCCTCGTTTTAGGTAACTAAAATTATATCTAGCCGTGCATTATTCAAGTGGAAATGCATGGCTCTCAACTTAACAAGGGTACTATTGAATGGTTTGACAAACAAATTTGGTGACCAACTTGATTAGTTCATTATTTATTTGGAAAATTAATTTATTATTATTATTATATCCAATTTTAAAGTTATATTATAAATTAAATTAATATATAAAACTTTTTGTGTGTAGAACAAGAAACTTATTTTTACTTAATTATTTAATATAATATATTATATTATTTTTGAAAAGAACCAACTATTGTGACTCTTTATCACGATCAAATGAAAGTTATTTATTTAGAAAAATAATAATAATAAATTAAAATTAATTAATTAATTAATAATTTAATATTAATTTTATCTTTACTCCTTTAATGAATAAAATAATAATTTAAATTTTATTTCCTAATTAATTTAGTCAAACTAGCAATTATACTATAAGTGTTAGTTTGATTCTTTTTCTATCTATTTAAATCGTAAACTTTTATTTGTGCTTTCATGATTCACAATAGTTAATTCAAAATAAGTTGATGATATTTTTCATATGTAATTTTTACCAAATAATTTCTTTCCAAATTTATAAATCACAAAAACCATCTCTAAAACATTACATATTATATTATTATATAATAATGAGACTTACCCTAATCACGATTAGAACTTCATCCAAATAACAGACGACAAAACACATGCACAAAATGGTAGGGAGACAATGTTAAGAGGGAATCTCCAGATTTAAAATGAAAAGAGAGTTCATGTTATGTTACTCTTTGATTTTTATATATATTTTACTGAGCATCGTCCAATTTATTATGGTGTTTATATTGCGCTTGTCTTGTTTTTGTTTTTTTATTTTATTTTATTTGTTTCCACTCTTTGCACGGGGCGCCTTTCCAATGCTGCTGCTTAATTGTGAAAGGAAATCTACAGAATTCAAACGAAAGCATTCATCTAAGACCGGTAGCACCTTCAGAAATCGAGGAAACGGTTTCACCTAAAAGGTGGCGCGCGCGTTATTCACCTAGATGAAATGCACGAAGGTCTATCGCTCTCACGAGTGTAAAGTTTCGATTCACAGATCTAACCCTATATATTCTATGCGATTTCCTCCTCGTTCACAATTCGCCTCCTTTACCTAATTCATGCAACTTCGCTTGTAATTCCAATCCCCTGTAATAATATATGTTCTTCGCAAAAGCAAGCAATGGCGAATTTTGAGCTTCCAGCGATTTTGGAGCGTGCGAGGCCGTTTCTGAGAGAAGCGTATGATGAGATCGATCCTTCGCTACCCGAATTCATGAAAGTACTGAGACAAGTGGGGGCCTCTGAGTGCTGGCACAGGGATGGCAACTTCTTCAGTCATCTGATGGGTGTTTATCGAATTCTCAAACTCTGGAACGCCCCTCATTCTGTTGCCAGGTACGGTTTATTCCATTCTGCATACTCAAATTCTTATGTTAATCTCGCAATTTTCCAGCCCGACGTTGATAGGCAAAGAGTGAGAGATCTCATCGGAGATACTGCGGAAGAGCTTGTGCACATGTTTTGTATTGTGCCCAAGCAACCCATCATCCATGATGATCTCCTCTTTCGTTTTACTGATGAAGAATTAGTCTCTGGCCTTAAAGAATCAGAGAAATCCATGAAAGAAGCCGAGGCAGAGGATTTGGAGCTCCAGAAATTAAAAATAGATGACCGAAATGGCAACTGCCTCGGTGAAATCCATGACAAGTTTGAGCTTCACAAAACCCAGTTCAAGGAGAAGCTGGAAGGGTTTTTCCTGCCCGAATGGAGAAGAAAAATACAGAAGGTATTGCCTGCTGATGGTGTGAGAGTGAAGCATTTCAGAAGTGGGGAGGATGTTGAGGTTCCCCGAAGATTGGTTGCCATATTCCTCTTCATGACCATGGCGGATTATATTGACCAAATGTTCAGTTTTCAGGACAATCTGTTTGATAACACCAATGGAATTGCGGATTACAGTGGGGATGCATCGACTACTCTGTGGCCTGGCGAAATCAAGCCTGGGCTTTGGATGAATTCCGTTTCTCGAATGGGGGCTCTCTATACTTTGATTGTAAGGGAGGAGAAACTGTTCCAGAGGGAAGAAGGGAAAAGAAAGAATGGAGAAGAGGAGAATAAGAAGAGGGGTTTCGAAGAAATAGAGCTTGTGATCCCCCCTGTGTTTGATCACTGCAGGGCTGTTCTGAATCCATCAGATCAGGTTACTGCCAGAGATTTGTATTGGGAAGCTATTAGTATGCCCCCTGGGGAGAAGAACAATCAGAAGGCTGAAGCCCTTTTTGTAAAAGTCTGTGAACTTAATCCTTTCATAGGAGACCCCCATGTTGTTCTGGCTCAGATATACAATTCCCAGGGGAGATATGATGAAGCAGAGATGGAAGCAGAGACAGCGCTGAGGCTAATGTTAGAGTGGGGTACAACTTGGGACAAAAGGATGTCATGGGAAGGGTGGATTGCATGGACAAGGGTGCTGCTGATGAAGGCCAGGGAGAAATCCTGGCCTCACACCGCTTGGGGACTCCTGAATTTAGGCCTTGTAAAGTAAGGCTAGAATTTCAGATATTAGTATAGACTCTTGAATTTAGGCCTGTGAAGTAAGGGTAGAATTTCAGATATTAGTATGATCTGCAGGTTAGAATTTTATTTCACTTAAATATGTTGTTAGATATTAGTATGGTATAATTCTGCAGGTTAGACTTTTATTTCCTGCTGTTTGATAATAAGCTTATCAGAAAACATTTTGATGCAAGTGACTCAATGTTACGTATTATTTAATTTATATATAAAGCTATGTATTTTGATATGTACTTAAGTTGGCGCATGCACAATAGATTTAAGGTTTAATTTTTGGTATTAAAGTTTAATTTTTGGTTAAGGTTGATGTTTAGTAAGTTTAAAATTTAGATTTAAGGTTCAATGTTAAATTTCTGGTTAAGATTTATATAGGTTTAAGATTTAGATGAATTGATTTTAGTTTATAAATCTAAAAGGTTGAAGATTTAATTTCGGGTTAAGGTTTATGTTCAATAAGTCTAAAATTTAGATGAATTGATTTTAGATTATAAATATAAAAGGTATAAAATTTAAATTTAAGATTAAATTTTTGGTTAAGATTTAGATGAATTGAGTTTAGTTTATAAATATAAAAGGTATAAGATTTAGATTTAAGATTAAATTTTTGGTTAAGATTTAGATGAATTGATTTTAGTTTATAAATATAAAAGGTATAAGATTTAGATTTAAGATTAAATTTTTGGTTAAGGTTGATATTCAGTAGGTTTAAGATTGTAGATGAATTGATTTTAGTTTATAAATATAAAAAGTTTAAAATTTAGATTCAAAGTTCAAGGTTAAATTTCTGGTTAAGGTTGATGTTCAATAAGTTTAAAATTTAGATAATTGATTTTAGTTTATAAATATAAAAGATTGATTGATTTTAAAATATACTTGTGTCTTGATTTGAAGTTTATTGTTGATTTCCAGAATATTCCAAGGTCATATGAGTGAATTCAATTAAGGTTCTGAAGTTTATTATTGATTTCTAGAATATTCCAAGGTCACATGAGTGAAGTCAATTAAGGTTAACCATTTGACCTCACCATATTTATATATTTTGGCAGCAATGGACATAAAGATGCTCTTTGTTGTGTATTATTTAATAAATATCAAGCTATGTATTCTGATATGTATTTAATTAGATCCACTCACAATAAATTTAAGAGTTAAAAGTTAAATTTCTGTTTTAATTGATTTAGATGACTTGGTTTTAATTTATAAATATAAAAAATTGATTAATTTTAGTTTACCATTCTAATAAATTGATAGATAAATTTAAAATTAAAATGAATTGATTTTAATTTAATATTATATTTTAATTTATTTTGTAATAATTAATATTTTTAACTAAATTTAAATCAATATAAATTTATAATTTATAATTATAATAAATTAATAAATAATTTCAAAAATAAAATAAATTAATTTAAATTTATACGCCGTAAGGCATATTTATTTGAAATCAACTTTGATACCTGCCTATGTGTACAATTTGTGATCATCAGATGTGTTGTTAGACGACTGAAGAAAGATGAGCCGTAGATATAAAACAGTTAAAAAAACAAACATAACCCAAAACCTTAATATGGAATTTTCAACATTAATCAGTCAGTCATTCGCTGCAGAGCCGCATTTGCTGCAGAGAAGGGGCAGTTGGAAGAATGAGGAGGGAGAGCTGTAGCCGCAGTTGGAAGAACCAGCAACAGTGGTAGTTATTAGTTTGTTCTGGTAGTTTTGAGATTGTCTTTTAAATCTCTTTAGTTTATTCATTGTTATCTATTTGATTTCCTGTTGTCTGTTACAGTGAAGAACTGAAGTGAAGAAACTTGCTGCTGAGCGACTGCTGCTGCATTGCTTGTGAGTGCTGCTGACTGCTGTGTTGCCTGTGACTGTGAGTGCTGCTGACTGCTGCAGTTTGCTTCTACTGGTGGTCACCGCTGTTAGGTATGGCGTTCATATCATCTGTTCTTTGCTGCAGTTTATGAATACCTCTTACATATGTTTTATAGGAACAGAGCCTGTTCATTGCAGAATAGCAGAACTATACGTACATTTCATTTGAGAACAGATTATAGAATTTAGTAATTTGTGAGGAGAAGCAGAGGACACCATTAACAACAGCAGTAGCAGAGGAGGTTTCGGCTGGGGCAACCTGGGAACCCGTTCCAGGTTAATCTAAACTCTTGGTTTCTCCATGAGTCGTGTGAATGTGTTGTGAGGTCACCCCAGTCGAGCCTGCTTTGTTTCATTTATTCATGTGATCATGTGAGCCCAATATGCAGGGGAAACCCTTTCTGAAACCGAGAGTCAATGAATGCCTGTAATTATAATTTATTGAAATGGGATCGATAGAGAAGGAGAAAGGGGCCGAAATCTGGCAGTACAAGTAGTACGAGTGAAGTGCAGAGATGGCCCTGAGATTTATGTTGAGTTAGATCGAAAATTTTTCATATTTCCCTTAACCATTGGCACTTTGGTTCAAGTTTCGATACCTTGTTTAATTTTTCAGTGTTATCCTTCTAGTCGTGTGTGAATCTGCAATTAGTGAAATATTTGTTTCACTTCTTAGTGTTAACCCCCCTACAATATTGTATAATAATGAATGAGCAATTACTTTAACAAGATTTACTATATTGCTAACACTGACACAAAATATTGAACTAGCGGGACCATCTACAAATTTACTGCCAGAGTTCACATCCATCAGATGTTTTGCAACACCCCACTTGTTTATTTGTGGATGAAGCTCAATTTCCTGTCTGAAAGACCTTTTTCCATCATATTTTTTATTTAAGAACAAGAATCAATACTTTCGGCTTTAGTGAAATAATATGCCATGTTCCTTAAGTTGGATAAATCAGTCGTCTTGAGATCCTCATGCAATGAGGCCTGTTCTTATTAAAGTGAGTTAATTATGCGATTAATGGAAATTCCCATGATTGTGCACAACTTATGTCATATGCATTATTGGAGGCACCTTGATCAGGTAATTTTTGGGCAGATAAATTAGTATCAGATATAATCTCATCAGAACTTGTAGATCTCAGCATTTCAAGCTAAGATTCTAGAATTGCTGATAAATGTGCATCTTGTTTGGTAGATTTCTCCTCATCAACTCCAATCAATTTCCCTTCTGCTTTGTATAAAATATTATTTGGAGATCTTTCATAGATATTTGCATTTCCTAATTCGTGACCTTTGTTTCTTCTAGCCGAGGTCTCCTTCATTAGTGTAGCATCTCCATCAATAGATTTGAGCTTATCTGGGATTTTAGTTTCTTGCAAAGGACTTTTCAAGGAAGTGATGGAAGATGGTCCTTCTATACGAAGGCATTGACCTGAAGTATCAGCCATAGCCATATTTGCTGAATTTGGTGCTTTCTTAGGAAGTAATTCCCTTAACCATTGGCACTTTGGTTCAAGTTTCGATACCTTGTTTGATTTTTCCAGATTTTTTTTATGGAAGATTTCTGCAGCCTTTTTTTTTGTACTCCCTTTTATCAGTCTAAATCTCCCGCTCTTTATTCAAGAAACAAACTTCATATTTCAATCTAGAATTCTCTTTCAGCACAACTCTCATCTTAATGTGTAGTGACCAGACTTTTGCATGAGCCTTGGTATTTTCTTTGGTCATTGCCATGTTCCTTAAGTTGGATAAATTAGTCGTCTTGAGATCCTCATGCAATGAGGCCTTGTTCTTATTAAAGTGAGTTAATTATGCGATCAGTGAAAATTCCCATGATTGTGCACAACTTATGTCATATGCATCATTGGAGGCACCTTGATCAGGTAATTTTTGGGCAGATAAATTGGTATCAGATATAATCTCATCAGAACTTGTAGATCTCAGCATTTCAAGCTAAGATTCTAGAATTGTTGATAAATGTGCATCTTGTTTGGTAGATTGCTCCTCATCAACTCCAATCAATTTCTCTTATGCTTTGTATAAAATATTATTTGGAGATCTTTCATAGATATTTGCATTGCCTAATTCGTGACCTTTGTTTCTTCTAGCCGAGGTCTCCTTCATTAGTGTAGCATCTCCATCAATAGATTTGAGCTTATCTGGGATTTTAGTTTCTTGCAAAGGACTTTTCAAAGAAGTGATGGAAGATGGTCCTTCTATACGAAGGAATTGACCTGAAGTATCAGCCATAGCCATATTTGCTGAATTTGATAGCCTTTTTTTTGTACTCCCTTTTATCAGTCTAAATCTCCCGCTCTTTATTCAAGAAACAAACTTCATATTTCAATCTAGAATTCTCTTTCAGCACAACTCTCATCTTAATGTGTAGTGAACAGACTTTTGCATGAGCCTTGGTATTTTCTTTGGTCATTTCTGCAACTTTTGCATCTCGCTCTTGCAGATATTTCAACATAGTAGCTTCGGGTGTCAGTAATTGTTGATCAGCTTCAGTTAGCTTGGATTCCAAATGCGTTCCAAGTAAATCCCATTCCTTGGAATTACTGAGGACTACATCCTCAATATTTTTTATTTTTCTCTTGTTCTTCTCTAAGGATACTAATATTTTTAATGTACTTGTGCACTGGATCCTCTGTATCAGTATTCTGTTGAAGGGCTTCCTCCAATTGTCTGTTGTAGTAAGAATCTTTTGCCTCTGCATTTTTCCACCCTACAATCAGCATTATGAG
The DNA here is from genome assembly GCA_034641835.2 of Pinus albicaulis. NCBI lineage: Eukaryota > Viridiplantae > Streptophyta > Pinopsida > Pinales > Pinaceae > Pinus > Pinus albicaulis. The sequence goes on from JAXQQM020065923.1 coordinate 50,914, forward strand.
CAGAAATATGTGAAGAAAATACTCTGGATTATCTATCCAACAGAGAAAAATTGGAAGAAAACATTCTTATCATATAAAATACAACACACACTGAATATAGAAGTAAATAAAAACAACTTAAGTGATAGCGTCCCAGGCATATACACCATGTGCCTCAAAACTTTTTAGAAAACAGAGTTTCTGGTTTTTGACAAGTAGCCTTTAGTATGCAGGGGAAACCCTTTCTGAAACTGAGAGTCAATGAATGCCTGTAATTTATAATTTATTGAAATGGGATCGATAGAGAAGGAGAAAGGGGCCGAAATCTGGTAGTACAAGCAGTACGAGTGAAGTGCAGAGATGGCCCTGAGATTTATGTTGAGTTAGATCGAAAATTTTCTCATACATTTGATACTTTATTTGATGTTGAATTAGTGTATAGTCTGGTTAAATGTTTTTTGGCTGAACATGAAAGCACAATTTATACAACCCTTATTGCTCGAAGATCCATGGGAGCTCCCAAGTTTCCCACATCAATGGTAAGAGTGGCCAAATTGATGGATAAATACCTTGCTGAAATAACTTACGATGACAACCTCAACTAAACAATTAAAAACAAACCTCAGAAGTATTATATAGAAACCATCATTCATATCCTCTGCTTTCCATATTTCTAGGCATACTATCTGGAGTGCCAATGACTGTAGTTGTTGCCCTGCCTTAAGTTTCTCCTTTTTGGGGAAAATATGCATTGAAAGACAGACTATTTACTTTGGCTATAAATCTCTCCCTCTTACTCTGTTGTTGACTAACGGAAGCAAGGCCACTCATGTGACTAATGTTATCATCATATTTCCCTTAACCATTGGCACTTTGGTTCAAGTTTCGATACCTTGTTTGATTTTTCCAGATTTTTTTTATGGAAGATTTCTGCAACCTTTTTTTTTGTACTCTCTTTTATCAGTCTAAATCTCCCGCTCTTTATTCAAGAAACAAAATTCATATTTCAATCTAGAATTCTCTTTCAGCACAACTCTCATCTTAATGTGTAGTGACCAGACTTTTGCACGAGCCTTGGTATTTTCTTTGGTCATTTCTGCAACTTTTGCATCTCGCTCTTGCAGATATTTCAACATAGTAGCTTCGGCTATCAGTAATTGTTGATCAGCTTCAGTTAGCTTGGATTCCAAATGCGTTCCAAGTAAATCCCATTCCTTGGAATTACTGAGGACTACATCCTCAATATTTTTTATTTTTCTCTTGTTCTTCTCTAAGGATACTAATATTTTTAATGTACTTGTGCACTGGATCCTCTGTATCAGTATTCTGTTGAAGGTCTTCCTCCAATTGTCTTTTGTAGTAAGAATCTTTTGCCTCTGCATTTTCTTACAATCGACGTAACCGCCATTCCTTTAGAAGAAAATACTGCGGATTATCTATCATGAGAGAAAAATTGGAAAAGAAGTTCTTATGTTATAAATACTTACCCCCTGCTGAATATAAAGTAAAAATAAAAAACAACTTAAGTGATAGCGTCCCGAAACATATACACCATGTGCCTCAAAACTTTAGAAAACGAGTTTCGTTTTGACAAGTAGCCTTTAGTATGCGGGGGAAACCCTTTACGGCGAGAGTCGATGAATGCACGTAATTTATAATTTATTGAAGTACGGATTGATAGAAGAAAAGTTAAATGCGAAGTAGTACAAAGCGATGCAACGGTAAGTGCGAGAGATGGCCACGAGATTTATGTTGAGTTAGATCGAAAATTTTTTCTCATACATTTGATACTTTATTTGATGTTGAATTAGTGTATAGTACGGTTAAATGTTTTTAGGTGAACATGAAAGCACAATTTATACAACCCTTATTGCTCGAAGATCCATGGGAGCTCCCAAGTTTCCCACATCAATGGTAAGAGTGGCCAAATTGATGGATAAATACCTTGCTGAAATAACTTACGATGACAATTTCAACTAAACAATTAAAAACAGACCTCAGAAGTATTATATAGAAACCATCATTCATATCCTCTGCTTTCCATATTGCTAGGCATACTATCTGGAGTGCCAATGACTGTAGTTGTTGCCCTGCCTTAAGTTTCTCCTTTTTGGGGAAAATCTGCATTGAAAGACAGACTATTTACTTTGGCTATAAATCTCTCCCTCTTACTCTGTTGTTGACTAACGGAAGCAAGGCCACTCATGTGACTAATGTTATCATCATATTTCTCTTAACCATTGGCACTTTGGTTCAAGTTTCGATACCTTGTTTGATTTTTCCAGATTTTTTTTATGGAAGATTTCTGCAACCTTTTTTTTTGTACTCCCTTTTATCAGTCTAAATCTCCCGCTCTTTATTCAAGAAACAAACTTCATATTTCAATCTAGAATTCTCTTTCAGCACAACTCTCATCTTAATGTGTAGTGACCAGACTTTTGCATGAGCCTTGGTATTTTCTTTGGTCATTTCTGCAACTTTTGCATCTCGCTCTTGCAGATATTTCAACATAGTAGCTTCGGCTGTCAGTAATTGTTGATCAGCTTCAGTTAGCTTGGATTCCAAATGCGTTCCAAGTAAATCCCATTCCTTGGAATTACTGAGGACTACATCCTCAATATTTTTTATTTTTCTCTTGTTTTTCTCTAAGGATACTAATATTTTTAATGTACTTGTGCACTGGATCCTCTGTATCAGTATTCTATTGAAGGGCTTCCTCCAATTGTCTTTTGTAGTAAGAATCTTTTGCCTCTGCATTTTTCCACCCTACAATAAGCATTATGAGCAGAAATATGCGAAGAAAATACTCTGGATTATCTTTCCAACAGAGAAAAATTGGAAGAAAACATTCTTATCATATAAAATACAACACACACTGAATATAGAAGTAAATAAAAACAACTTAAGTGATAGCGTTCCAGGCATATACACCATGTGCCTCAAAACTGTTTAGAAAACAGAGTTTCTGGTTTTTGACAAGTAGCCTTTAGTATGCAGGGGAAACCCTTTCTGAAACTGAGAGTCAATGAATGCCTGTAATTTATAATTTATTGAAATGGGATCGATAGAGAAGGAGAAAGGGGCCTAAATCTGGTAGTACAAGCAGTATGAGTGAAGTGCAGAGATGGCCCTGAGATTTATGTTGAGTTAGATCGAAAATTTTCTCATACATTTGATACTTTATTTGATGTTGAATTAGTGTATAGTCTGGTTAGTCTGGTTGAATATATGAATGCTATGTAAAATAAGTTTAATGGAAATGGAAAATTAGACAGAGGCACTGGACTCTGGCTCTCTGCAGTTTCAGCTATGGCAAAACTTGCTAATTTCCATGCAAAAATGGATTGTCTTCTATACTCCACACACTGAATATAGAAGTAAATAATAACAACTTAAGTGATAGCGTGCCAGGCATATACACCATGTGCCTCAAAACTGTTTAGAAAATAGATTTCAATCTTATAAACACATTTCCCTGCCTTAAGTTTCTCCTTTGCTAGCTCAGAGATTGCATGAGCATAGCTATGCAATACATTTCGATCTTCTAAACAAATCTCCAATATATTTTTAATTCCATTGAACATAATATCGAGATAATATGAATATAGGAATGATATGTAAAATAAGTTTAAAGGAGAAAATTTATGATAGTTTGGTCAAAATTTCAATTTTATATATAGACATGATAGTTGGTATGACATTTCAGTATTACATGAATTGATGACAAAACATCAATTTCATACATTTTTATAATGTCAAAAACCTAAGTTTTGTTTTCATTGTTTCAACATTTTATATGTCAAATTCAGAAAATAAGCTATCAATTTTAAAATATAGCTTTAACATTATCTTTATTACAGCTTAAGATTTGGATTAAGTTTTAGGTTATCCTTAAGGTCCACTGTTAGTTGAATTACTTAATCTAAATTTTATTTTGAGACTTTGAATAATATTTACAGTTTCATATTAATAAACTGAAGAAAAATTCTTTTCCTATGTATTGTACAACATTATTTCTAACATAATCATTATCTTTATTATAGCTTAAGATTTGGATTAAGTTTTAGGTTATCCTTAAGGTCCACTGTTAGTTGAATTACTTAATCTAAATTTTATTTTGACACTTTGAATAATAATTACAGTTTCATATTAATAAACTGAAGAAATACTATTTTCCTATGTATTGTACAACATTCTTTCTAACACCATCAACATTTTTGTGATTTAGTTTTTATATTCAACATAATCATTAGTTTTAATTTAACTAATATTTATATACAAATTATCCATAATTTTTATATATTAAAATTTAGATTAATTTACAGAAACTAACTTTTCAAGCAATAACTATAGCTTCATCCATGATTTCTAGGAAAAGCATTAGTTTTACATATAGGCATATTTTTTTAAATCACATACATTAATTTTTAACTTAAATCTAACTAATAATGGTCCACTTCGGCTCTCTTTAACTTCTCATGTAGTTCTATAGGAATCGTAATTATACATCTAACTAAAAACGACATATAAAGAATTTTAATTATTCTTTTATATTCCTTTTCAGAAAATGGCAACGAATCTTACTGAAAATGTTATTTCCTCCATGCTCTCGGGGAAAACTGATATTCAACCATTTTTACAAATCGTTGAACTTGAACGTATTGCATCAATGCAAAGTTCAACAGTACGATACCGCACTGAGTAGAAAGGTTCAATCATACATGTCAAAAATTGGACTACGTCAACTATTGGTCCATCAAAGTAATTTTGTTACAAAATTTTTACTTAAACTTTACATATTTCCTTCATATTACTTTTCACTCTAACAATTCCTCTTATTACTATCATTTCCCATGTAGGTCTATAACACTACTAGACTTTTAAATTTGTACTACATCTGCACCTTTATTTGGTATTCCAAAAAATCTGAGTATCCCCATCACTTCTGAAGAAGAAGATCCGTCGTCCTCGAAACAACAACCTTCGTCGAAAAGGCACTGCACCGTTTCAGAAATTCCTACTGCATCCATTACACCAGTCCAAATTCCAATCAAAGCAATAAACCCTTACCATTCAAACTGGTGCACAAAAGGATATGTTCAAAGAAAGACACCTCTTCGACAATTCCAAAATCAATATGGTCCTGGTAAAGTGTTTGGCTTCGACCTCTATGATGCAGAAGGTGGGGAAATACACATTACATGTTTCAACAATGTTGCTGATTCTTTCTTTGATAAGATCCAAGTTGGAAATATGTACATTGTCTCAAAAGGCAATGTGAAAATGGCTAATAAACAATACAACCACTTAAACAATGAGTGGGAAATTTTGTTAAATGCTACATCTACAGTTGATCATGTTGCGAATGAAAGAAGATCCAAGCCAACAGTGCATTTCAATCAATGATATCAGAACAACAAATTTCAACTCAATTTTTGATTTTCTTGGTATTGTTACTAGCATTTCCAATCCATGCACCATACATAGAAAAGACGGCTCAGAAGTTACGAAACAAACAGTAAATCTTGAAGACATGTCTGGATATAACATGGATGCAATCTTTTGGAGAGATAGTTTTGATGGAGTATCAAAAGAAATTTCCAACTTATGTGCTATAGGAAATAATCCCATCATAGCAATCAAGTCCGCTCGTGTTGCTGAATTCAATGGGAAAAATGTCGGTACTACAACAAGATCAATTATTCTTGTAGATCCTGACATCGAAGAGGCTAATATCCTAAAGTCATGGTTTAGAAAAGAAGGTTCCACTACAATTTCTACACCACTGACAAAAAAATATTCACCCTATTTTGGCCATCAACCAAACAAAATAACGATTGCGGATATTCACAATATCATCCCCTCAGATATACCTGCATTCTACTAAGTCAAGGGGACAATAACAAAAGTATACATGGACAATTTGTACTACCTATCATGCCCATCTATTGCTAATAAGAAAAAATGCATGAAGAAACTTATTCCAAAGAATGCAAAGACATGGTATTGCCCTAAATGCAACACCGAAGTAACTGACTATGATTACAGATACTTACTAAAGATAGATGTACAAGATCACACTGGTCAGTTGCTTTCAACAGTTGCTTTTGAAGACGCAGCATCTACAATTCTTGGAGTTAATGCAAAGGACTTCTATTTATTATCCGAGGATCCTGATGTAATAAAGGAAATTGTCTCCAAAGCAATGTGGACAGACCAAATCTTCACACTATCAGTGAAGACAGAAACATTTAGAGACATACCACGCTTGAAATGTGTTATCATCAAAGAAGAGAGCTTGCAATTCTCAACAGAATGCAACAACATCATTCAAGCAATCAATAAAATCTCAATATCATAGATAAATATGATTACAAGTACTCTTGCCTTATTTATAATTTGTATTATCTTATTCTAAAAGTACGTTTATAAAGAATATTCTTTCATATGCCTTTCCAAACATATCTCTTACTGTTTACTCATATATCTTCGAACAAAACATCTAATTGTATATAATTTCATTTAAGGTAATTCACAATACTTTAACTTCTTCCCTATTAACAAATCAACCAACTTTACACATTACATGTCGAATTACATTCATATACATCTTTAAAATACTTAAATATAATCTCAAACATATTGTTATCAACTCGTTACACATCTTATTATCTCCCTCTACAGCTAGAAATTACTAAAACTTCATTTCAAACTTCAATTTATTTTTTCCCCTTCCATAAAATATCATGGTTGGTGTCTTCCCAACTAACATCGTCACTCCATCTCTCTTTCCTGTAGGTGCATTAACTTATCGGAATGTCTACTACTTCTAATGATGAACGTGCGCGAAGATACTATGTAGCAAATAAAGAACAAATAAATGCACGTCGACGTGCAGCTTACCATGCTAAGAAAGCCCTCAAATATTTTGAAACAAACAAAAGGCAAAAGAAAAGTCAAAATTTATCATCAACAACATATGATGGAAATTCACAATTACCATCAAACCATTCTCACTCCGAAAGCAGTTCTCTTTCCCATTTTACAAATCGACCATCTTCTCAGCAGACCACTCCACCAAATTCATCCAAACCTCATTCGCCACCAGCCTCCATTCCACATGCTTTCAACGACGCTCATGATAATGATGCTCAAACAAATTCATCCATACCTCATTCAACCCCTCCATCCATTACACATGCTTTCAACAACATTCATACTAATGCTTCACAATGTGAATTCCGTGCAAGAATTGATAGGATTGCACCAAAATCACCATGCTCCATTTGTCTTGAATCCTATCCTGGAATCCATATCCGCATGTCAAACCAAATATATTGTTGCTATAGATGCATGGCCGAAAAAAAAATTCACCGTTTCTCATTAGAAAACAACATGGACCCTGGTCCTCAACCACCTGTCCTGGCTGCTCTTTCACAAATAGAAGAAATGCTTATTGCTAGGGTTAACCCTATCCTCCAAGTAACACATGCACATGGTGGCCAGTATAAATACACTGGCCACACAATTTGCTTTCCGCAAGACATTACAGAAATAGCATGCATGTTGCCACGACGTGTTGAAGACTTGGATATTTTAATCGTTACCCGTCAAAGTAATGACCGTCAAGCTTATGAATGCATTGTAAGTAGACATCGAGTTCTTGCCACATTAGAATACAAATTGACAAATGATCCTTACTATAGGAATGCTTGCATTGATAACAATGCACTATCATCCTTACCAGAACTCCCAACCGATATCTCCTCATCCCTTCACCATTCCAATACCACAGATCCAACTTCCCAACTGTCAATCGAAACACCAATTTCCCTTACTGAAGATTCCATAGACCAATACCCACACCATACATCATCATTCATTCCAACTATACCTAATAGAAATACAGAAATCCAAGAAATACGGCATTATTTACAATCATACAACCACCATTCTGCTACTACAATCCAATGGCCACCAATAAGCTCATCCCCAATCAATGAATACAACACAGAAGGTCTACTCTCTATGGCTTTCCCAGCGCTATTTCCCACAGGAGCTGCACTACCTAATCAACCAAGAATAAAGACAGTGCAATTACATGAATACGCACTTCATCTTCTGCATTACCACGATAACAGATTCGACAAGCACCCTCGCTTCCGCTACTACATATACAATCTGATGATGCGTCATCGCAGTCAAGCAACAAAATCCTTCTTTGTAAAAAAAAACATTGGAGATGGATTCCCAACATCAATCCAAGAATTGAACATTCGATTACAACAATTTCCAGACGACAAATTGGCAGAACAAGTGATGCGCTTCGGTAGCTCTCTACGTGGCACAAGATATTTTTGGCACAAAGCTAAAAATGAACTGACAGACATGATATCTCAACTCGGTTGCCCAACGTTCTTCTTCACATTAAGTGCAGCTGATACAAAATGGCCTGATCTTCATGCAATCATGCTTGGGATTCCACCTCCTGATGTTCCAGTACAACACAAATGGAGAAATGATAACATTATCTCTAACCCCCACTTAACATCGCTATATATGCACCACAGATTCACAATATTTCGTGAAGTTATATTGGAGAAACACTTGCAAACAAAAGACTACTGGTACAGGTATCTACTCTACCACATTACTTCCATAGTTCCCTATACATCAAGCTCCTTCTATTTCAAAATTTTCTAAAAAAAAAACATCCTTCGCAGGTATGAATGGCAACATAGAGGATCAACGCACATCCATGGCTTCCTCTGGATACAAAATGCACCTGATATGGAGACTCTTAATTGGGATAACATAGAAGCAGTTGATCGTGCTAAAAAATTCTTCGACAAATACATATTAGCTTGGAACCCTCGGCTTTCTACAATTTCCAGCCAATCATTTTCTCAAACAAATGTAGAAGACCCTTGCTTATTGTCTACGTCAGATATTCTTAGAAACAATCCTTTCAATGATTATGTCCAACTTATCAATTGCATTGAAAGGCACACAAAATGCACTGAAAACACATGCCTGCGGAAAAAAGGCTCGTCATTCGAATGCCGATATAAAGCACCTTGGGAATTACATGCACATTCCTCCTTGTTCATTGACTCCAATGGCCAAAAAACATACACTCCCGCTCACAATGATGATCGACTAAATACTCATAACCCTACCATCCTATCTATCTGGCATGCGAACATTGATTGCCAACCAGTACTCTCAATCCATGCTGTTCAGAAATATATTGCGAAATATGCATCCAAAGCAGAAAAAAAATCCGAAACATTCCATGACATGCTACGTAGAATTGTACTCGCTTCACCCAATCTTGACCCAGCAACATCTGCATTCCGAAAATTCCTTGCAGAAACTCTTGTTGATCGTGACATAGGAGCACAAGAAACTTGTCATATGATACAGAAATTACCACTAACATTGTGCAGTCGCTCCTTCTTCCCTTTAAATGTAAGCCAACAAATCTATATGCGCCTTCCAGAGAATAACACCACCGCTCCTCCATCACCACACTTCATAGATACATACATCCATCGACCATCTCCCTTAGAATCCACATCACTTATAGAAACATCAAGATCATGGTCATATGATCCCCGTCGTAAGACAAACAAATGGAAACAAAGACCCCAACAAGCAATTCTTCGTATCATACCACGCTATTCCTCAATTCCATCAACGACCAACTCTTCTTATGCTGACTTCTGTAGAGTTGAACTTATGCTTTACAAACCATTTCGCCATATCACGAGTGACATAGGAAATTCTACTGAAGAATTTATCAGAAATTGGGAAGCATTTCGTCCATTTTACAAACCGTGGCATCAACACCGGACACTATCGGATATCGATCCTCCTGCAAATGATAACACAACTACTGAAGAATTCCATCCTCCAGAAACCATGGACCTAAACGAATGGGAATTACTCTCTCAGTTGTACCCTACAGACGAACTGCTCATAAATGACATTCAAATGCTTGGTCTTCATGGTTTGGATGACAGCCATAATTGGAATGATACAACTATTCCATTGCATCTTCAAAAAATAGGCGCACATTTCATTGAGAATAATCGCTCTGTCCATCGCATTATTCAAAAAAATACAGATACTTTAATGTGCCTTAGCTCATTATCTTCAATGCAAAAAAAAGCTCTGGATATTATTCATGCTCACTCCATTAAGAAGGATATATTACCTGCTCTGCGAATGATAATACAAGGCACTGCTGGAACTGGGAAATCCCTTCTTATAAATTGCATCAGAGAAATGCTCATAGCACTTGCTGGCTCAGAACCTTCACCAATCATGCTCCTAGCCCCTACAGGTGTTGCAGCATTCAACATACAAGCATCGACAATCCATTCTGCTCTCCACCTTCCAATAAAAGATCTTACACCATTAGAAGGCAGTGCTCTTGCAAAATTTCAAGAAGAGCTTAAGCATATTAGGTACATATTAATCGATGAAATGAGCTTCATCGTACCTAAGCTTCTTCACCAGGTTGATCAACGGCTTCATGAGGCATTTCCATTAAAAAGAAACTTACCGTTCGGCGGTTGCTCGATTATATTAGTTGGTGATCTCGGCCAGTTACCACCCGTCCAAGACATACCACTCTATGCAGGGACAAGTCATGGAACCGCATTGTGGAACACATTAACAACAGTCATCACATTGGACAAAATATTTCGTCAACAAGGTCAAAGCAATGCTCAAGTTCTTTTCAGAAACGTCCTCCAAAACATTAGAAATGCAAATCCAACAATTGAGGACTACAACATCCTTATGACGCGAACATACTCTTTCTTGTCTGCAGCTGAAATACAGTCCTTCCATGATTCTATACATCTATTTCCAACAAACGCTCAAACATTGGACCATAACAAGCAAATGATCAAATCTTTAAACACTCCAGTTGCAAGATCAATCGCAGAGGACGACAACACATACTCTACATTCTCTTCAGACGAAGAGCAATTACAACAAATTGTATACCTTTGCAAAGGGCAAAAAGTAATGTTGACTTCCAACATTTGGGTTTCAGCAAGACTTGTTAATGGTTCCCTCGGGGAAATCATATCCATCTTCTACAAAGAAGCAACTTCACCTCCACAGCTTCCAACATTTGTAGTCGTTGAATTTCCAAAATACATCGGCCCTTCTTGGGATGAAACAAACCCCACTCACTTTCCGATTCCTGCAATAAAAAGAAATGGTCGCACGCAAATTCCACTCAAAATGGGTTGGGCTTTAACTATACATAAATCTCAAGGTATGAATCTGCCACAAGCAACGATAGACATTGGAAAAACTGAAAGACAAGGCCTCACATTTACAGCAATTTCAAGAGTCCCTTCACTACAGAATCTCCGAATTTGCCCTGCATTCAGTTTCGACCGTTTCATGAAACTGAAAGACAACAAAAATATTGCTCGCAGAAAAAAAGCAGAAGAACGTCTCCGTTCAATGTCTCCTACAGACGAACAACTCCATTACATATGTTAACATCTCCAAAAGGTTTCCATATCATCAGCTCCATATTTCTTTCATAGCGTATCATTTCTACCTATTACCAAAACTTAATTCAGTCATTATCAATAAATATTTTACATTATTACATCTGTTTTATATTTCTTAACTATTTGCTTCTAACATTTTCTATCTTTTGACACAGAACATATTGACTCAAAGATATCACAGCTACAAAACCACTGCATTCCATATATAGCATCTCTTAAAGGTTTCCAAATTTTATCAGCTCCATAAAAATTTAAGCACACAACATTTCTACCTACTAACATTAACTTGATTTACTGAGTATTAATAAATGGTTCAAAATATACATTCTTGATATAATGCTTACCTATTTGCATCTAACAGTTTCTTTGTTTTGAAACAGAACAGATGGACTCCCTGATATCGCAACTACATAACTACAGCACAAAGATAGATGCAACAATTCATTAATTGCAGGAGATACAAAAAAGATTGGACTGCCAGTCCGAAATCCAAATGTGCCACTATACATACTGCGACCAACAATAGATTTATTACTCAAAATAAAATCCACTATCAAACGTATAATACACATACACGAACGAGATAAATTGAGAAAAGCAAGAGCAGAATGGCAATCCAGAAACAGGCATCTACAATTCCGAATAAATCTCCAATGGTGTTCAGTCTGCCATCGATCGACCTGCATCTACGACTAAACGTTTCCAATCACATATTACAGGTAACTTAAATTCCAATCAATATAACTTCTTTACAATAGAATTCACACAACACCTCATTGAAGTCAACTTGAACAAATTCTTCTACATTTTCAAATAAATATATATTCCTCTACTTTCTCTTAAAAAGAAAAATTTCCTCTGCAGGTTCCTTACTACATCAGCATATCTCCTGCCTCTTCACCAACATCAGCATCAATCATCCTCCTCTTCATTATATACTTGTAATCTTTTACAAAAAATACAGTTTCTTTGCAAAATACTAACATGCAATGTACACTTCTCCAATTGCACACTCTTCAAAATTACATTTCAAACATTGTACATTCTTAAAATTTCACGTATTATAAATAAATTGTCATATTTCTTTTCAACTATGAAAATGCAATCTCCATTTCAAACATTATACATTCTATATACATATCTCCAATGACACTATAATATAACTTTCTTTTCAACTATGAAAATGCAATGTCTATATCAAACATTATACATTCTGTATACATATCTCCAACGACATATAATATATCAAAACAATTACAGCCACTCATTCTACCATCTTCCTTACG
>JAXQQM020074992.1:0-122706 GCA_034641835.2 Pinus albicaulis
CCCCTAATTTATAAAGAACTAAGTAAATTGTTGGATGCTTGGATCATATTCAAAGCTCGTCATTCTACTTGGGTCTCAAATTTGGTTCCTATTAGAAAGAATTCTGGAGAGATACACTTATGTGTTGATTTTTGCAACCTGAACTGGGCTTCATATAAAGATAATTATCCTATTACATCTATGGAGAAGATACTCTAAACGGTATATGGGTTATATATGTTCTCTCTATTAGCTGGATATTATAGATACAACCAAGTTCTAGTAGTGGAACTTGACAGACTAAAAACTACATTTAGGACTAAATGGGGTATAATCACATTTAGACGGATGCCATTTAGGCTTATTAATGTAGGTGCTACCTTTCAGTGGTTTATGAACAATGTTTTATATGGTTTGATTAGACAAAGTGTGGTTGTGTACTTGGATGATGTTACCATATTTTCAAAGAAAATATCTGATCACTTTCATCATCTAAGTAAAATATTTGAGCGATGTCAAAATATGGTATTTCTTTAAATCCAAAGAATAAAATATTTGAAGTGTCTAAGGGAAACCTCTTTGGACACATTATAGCCAATAGTAGGATTAAAGTGGACCCAGAGTGAGGAAATACTATTGCTAAAATTCCCTTTCTCATGAATAAGAAACCCATGTATTCCTTCTTGGGGGAAATTAATTTTCTTTGGAAGCTCATCTCAGATTATGCACATATTTTTAAGCCATTAAAAGAGATGATAAAGAAGGATATATTTTACAAGTGGTACCAAACGGAGAAATATTCCTTCACCTTGATTAAACAAGCGATTGTTGATGCCCCATCGTTATATAGTCTATATTTTAATAAAGATTTTTTTTTGTGTACTTTTGCTTCAGACACATCTCTTGTAGCCATTCTTACTTACAAAGATAATTAAGGAAATGAGTGACAAATATCATTTATGAGTGTTTTCTTACATGGATATTAATTGAATTATCTTCCAATTGACAAGAAAGCTTATGCAGTATACAATGCGTTGAAGCACTTTAGGCCTTACCTCTTGAAAATCCACGTTATCATTTTTTTTCCTCACTTAGCGATAGGCTGCTCTTTGTGAAACAAGAGATAGGTAAAAGGAGGGAAAACTTGATGACAAGACTTCAATAATATGATCTAGAATTCAAACCATATCATACAATAAAAGGCCATGGTCTCTATCAGCTTGCAAGAAAAGCGGTTAATTCACCAAAGTGGATTCTTTTGGATGGGAGCAAGAAATAAAAATGTATAATATTGAGGAAGCTACCCCTACAAGCACAATCACATCGATACAAAAAAGATGGAAATTCGACTTAAAGATTTATCATATCACCTTGTACATGGTGTGCTTTTCTAGAAGTGCCACAATGGTGTCCTGCTCAGATGCTTGGAAGCATAAGATTTGGAAAGGGTATTGAAATACATTCATGACAAGCTAGCTGGTAGGAACTATGCAAGTGATACTACTGCTCATAAAGTAATGAGGGCCAGTTATTATTGGCCCACATTGTTTAAGGTTTCACATGCCTATGCCTGTAAATGCCTTATATGTTAAAGATGTGTTGGTCAAGATAAGAAGTCAACTGCCCCATTGCAACACATTTTCGTTGAAGAGCCTTTTCAATAATGGGGATTGGATGTTATTGGTGAGAATTTTCCTCATTCATGAAAGCAACACTGACACATCTTAACTACCACAAATCACTTTACTCAGTAGGTTAAAGAAGTTCTGCTGAAACAAGTGAACAAGAAGTAAGTCATCAACTTCCTCAAGCATAATATTATCACTAGCATTGGTGTTCCGACGTCACTTGTTTTCGATAATGAAACTTAATTTTCATTGCTAAAACTTTATGATTTTTCATTAGAGAATGGTATTGTCTTAAAGCACTCATCTAGTTATTACCCTCAAGGAAATCGTTTAGTTGAGTTTGCTAATACAAATTTAATTTGCATCATCAAGAAAATCATTTACTCTGAGCAAAGGAACTAGCATAATTTATTGGTGAATTCTTTGTGTTCTAACCATGTCATACCAAAACCATCTTTGAATACCTCCCCTTAGTTCTTCTTGTATGTAAAATAATTTATCCTTTCTTCGAACTTATACCACTCGACCCTTCAAATTTCTCAAGAATCCTGAGGTAAACCATGCCTTGTTGTTCAGAGCAATATAAACACTCTTATTAAGCTAGAGGAAGAAAGGTGGAAAAAAGAAAAAAATTGTATGCATCAGAACCGTAACAAGTGTTAGTTTGACAAGAAATATACGGGGAATAAGGATTTTAGCTTGGGAGGCCTAGTATTGAAATGGGATAAAGCCATGAAGAGAAAGGTAAACACACCAAATTTCAATCCCTTTAGATCAAACCTTTTTTTCTTTATGACAAGCTTGGCCACCATACTTATCATCTCCAATCCTAATATGGGAGGATGGACTCTCTTCCTGTTAATAGCCAAGATCTCAAATTTTATTTTTAATAAAATCCTAGGGTTTTGTTCTACCTATGTACACATTTTTTTCCTTTTTTATTTTGTTTGTGTTGTTTTGTTCATGTCATGTTTTTTCCTTTTTTTTTGAAGTCTATGTGAATAAAACCATGTGTGGCAGTGTTTCATTTGGTTCTGATAGATGTGGCGAAAGTTTTAAATGGATTTGTGACATTAAACAACACTTGGTTAACTTTTGGTCCTTATTCTTTGCCTAGGTCTGATATCTTTAAGGTAAATGATGTCTAAATGGAAAATGTGATCCATTTGAGTGGAAATATTTAAGCAGAGCCATGATTTTGTATCTATTTTAGAATCTTCGTTCCTTATCTCGGAATCGTAATTGAATGGTTTTTTGCATGCCGATCTAATCAAGTAGAGAGGGGAAAGGAAAAAAAATAAAATTGAGCATATTAATTCCAAAGGTATATAATAGTCTCTGAAGGAATAACCTCTCTTTCTCTCAATAAGACGAGATCCCTCTTTCACCATGGTGATATAAATGTCAATGAAATGAGAATGAGCATATTGAAAATAAAGATGGGGTAAAAGAAGAGAAAAGCTTCCCATGTAGAGAGGAAAATGAAACATTTTTTCTGATGTACTAAAAAGGTTCGCTAGCAGTGAAGCAATGCTTGTGTTTCCTAAAAGTGACTCCTTCAAGGTACTGAATAGACATGATAGTAGCAGAAAAACACCAGAGATGAAACGAAAATTTGATCATTCTAAACTTGCGAACATATACTATCCTTTTCTCAAATAAAAAAAATTATGATATAGTAAGCTTTGTAAATGTGTTTAAGCTAAGAAAGGGATGGGAAAGAATACATCTATAATCGGGAAAGGTGGGGAAGTTGAGGTAATCCACATGATGAATCAATACTTCATAAACTACTAGACCTTATGCATAAAGCAAGACTTGAATAGAGAATATTGGGTTCTTCCAAGGACTTACCAAGTGTTGTCGTTGCTACAACACCCTCCCAATTTTGGCCTATATTGAAAATTTGGAGCCTCCCCTTTGATCATGTGAACTATCATTCTAGTTGTTAGAGTCACCCCGTGTTTTCTTCTAAATTTTATAAGTCCCCTTTTGAAGGAATTCCAAGTGTCGTCTTTTGTTAAGGGAAGTGTCGCTCTTTGTGAAAGGAAGTTATGGAAAATATTCAAGAGGAACTTTTATTATTTCTCTTGCACTAATGTATTCAATCTATCATTTAGAAATGCATCAAAATAAGTCATGAAGGTATTATGAACTTTCTTATTGCAGTTGACACTTGTGCCAAAAACTATATCCTAAGTGTTGCACTTGGAGGTAAGTGTTGTCTTGTTTTTGTTTTGATGGATGCTGTTTATTTTGGTTACTAATTGTCTTATTGTCATGTGGTTGGTTATTTATGAGTGTGTGATCATGTTCAAGTCTTGTTACATGCTTCTACTCTCATCTTTCAACCTTACTGATCCCACATTTAGTCAATTTTGGAGCTTTCTCTGTCTTCGCAACTTTCCTGACAAAGCACCAGTCTTCCTGCCTCTTTGAATTATGCACTGTGCAGTCACAAGCTTCATTCAAGCATCCTTTACCTCCTGGAACTATGTGTTATTCATTCACAAATAATTTCCTCCATCAAATGTGCATTGCACAATCTCAGTACTCGGTCACTATCAAATTCTCTTTTGCATTGCGCAATACCTGACTAGCCTTGCCTTCATTGTGAACTATGCAATTTTATTCAGTATTTAGGTTATGTCTTAGTCTTTGCACTTCTCAACTATGCAGTGCATTTATCCTCCTTTTCAGAACTATGAACTGCGCAGTCACAGTAAGTAGGTCTATCATCTTTTCCTCCCTAACTTCCTCAACTACACTTTGATGTCTCCCTTTCTCTTAGCCAATAACCACCACATAGTAGAGGTGCCCATTCTCTCATCCCTTTCCTCCTACTCCTCCACATTGTACAATACATAAGTATCATCCTTAATATTGCGCATTTTCCCAACTCAGTCAGCATGTTGCATGCGAAACAAGATAAGACTAGGCGATTTTGGGAATGATGTTGTCTTCTCATGAGTGAACTCTATTTGTAAGTGTTATTATCTTAACATGATAGGATGATGATAAATGAGGATACCAAGGAGATGATACAAGAATACACTTGTGAAGATAAATTCCTAAAAATATCATTGAACAAAGAGACAAAGGGACACTAGATCATGACAGAAGAATGCGGATCAAGATCACATGGAAGACTCTATATCATATCAGCCTCCTGGAGGATGAAGGTGAAGTAAATGAAAGACTTATCATGAATATATAGAGATAGTACCATGGAGAAAATATTAGCATTGATACTCTATAATGAAGTTTCATGTCACCATCACCAAGTCATGGCTCCTCAAAGTGTCACCATGAAAGTCACATGTTGTCATTGTATTTTGCCACAAATTTTTGGAAATGTAATATTGTATTTGAATATGAGAAAATGTAAAATGTGTGGAAGCCCAAGGGTCACACAGAATGTGAAGTCATGTAGAATCTCAAAGGTCTCATAGGAATTCAAAAATTCAAATGGGAGCTCGAGTCATGAGGGGGGCTCAAGAGACACAAGGGAGGTGGAGAGTCACCTCATTTGTTATACAATACCCTCATAGCTCAAGAAAATGGAATTTTCACCTTGGATTCTCAAGCTTGGCATAGGAGAGAATATTATTCATTTGAGAAGCAAGTAGTGGCTTAATGTTCCACTATTAGAACTAGTGTTGTATCATTATAACGGTGTATCTTGGGAATTTCACTTTATAATTTGAAGTTGTCTTGGAGTCGGCACACTTTCATGCATATGTTGTGAATTATTATAAGAATATTATTTCATTGTTTGTAGTGTATGTTTATATTTCTACATACTAATTAAAATGAACAATTTCATTGGATTTAGTATGCATCTTTGAATTGTGTGTCTTTTGCTTTCATTATCATTATTTCTTTGTGAATTATTTCACAATATAACTAATGATTCCTTTATATGTGTGTGCATGTGTATCTTTATTAGGATAGTACTATTAATTTTATCTTAAAGACTCAATTTCTCTTCCCTTTCATGAGAGAAAATTGATACACTTTGAAATTGAATAAATCACAAGGCTAACATACTTCTTTATCTAGAAAGTAGATGTGCTCTCTCTTGTGTTGATTATTGCAGCCAAGGAAAATAATTAAGGATATGGAAGTCGGGTCTATTTCCTAGATGGGGATCCTACTCCCAATGGTGTGAGGTCTAATTGGGACTTCATATGGGTGAGTCCCCATGAATTGTCGGCACCATCCATGATCCGGGAGGATCTAGAAATAGAAGTGGCCTTGAAAATAGCTCAAAAATAAAATTCATCAAATGGAAGTGAAAATAGGACCATATCGTAGTGCTTGTCACCTTGATTCCAACGGTGTGAAAGAAAATCAAATACGAGTTTGTATGCTCAAGTTATAGCTAGTCAAAGTTCTTGTCAAACTTTGCCAAGTGGTAAACTAACGAGGCAACAAATTGGCAAAATATTGATGCATGGAATCCGACGGTCAAAATAGGCAAAATTTTCACCTACTTAATTTGTTTAATATCCCTTCAAAAGTGGCAAGAAAATTTGAACTATTGTGTTATAAAAAGCAAAAAAATTTAATTTTTGGGGTGGCTGGCCACCAACCCCGCCACCCTTCCCATATATATATTAAATGGGGTGGGCGAGCCACCCCTAGTAGACCCTACCCAACTTATGACCAAATTACATTATATACCATATAGTATTGTAACATAGTGTAACCAGAGGGGCTTGAACCTTCCCAGCCCGGTGGGTGAGCCCACCACTCGAGCGGTTCCGAAAACATATACCATATGCCATCGATGTTAACCACCCGACCTCAATTAAGTGCTGACACCAAAACAATACACCATATATGGTATGCAGTGATTCGAACCGTAACCACTCTCGACATATATGACTCTGCCACCAACAAGCCATTGGATCCTCCTTTAGTGGATCCACCCATCACTTATATTTAAACTCAATCTATTCATTCGACTGGAGACCAGAGGTGGAAGAGCGGAGCACGAAACTAGGAGCGGTCAGGGCTAGTGGAATCATGAATGAGGGTATCTTAGAGATGCTGGAAATATTCCCTTAAAGGGCCCAAGGTGTAAGTTGTTGGAAATATGATGCAGGATGTTGTCCTTGATGCCAACCCACTGAATGAAGATAAAGACATGCGACTGTTGACATATGTTGTCCTTGATGGCAATCCACCTGATGAAGTTATTCTTGACTTGATGGACTTGGTAAATGATTTAAATCTGATGTGATATGATGTTTGTTGACAATATGATGCTGAGTGTTGTCCTTGAAAGGCAACCCACTTGATGAAGATAATGACAACTTACTTGATGAAGTTGTGCTTGAGAGAATATGTTCCTGATGAAGAAAATATGATGTTTCTACAGTGTGTACAGAAGGCTATGAAGAAAGGATTTCAGAATGTACTCAAAGTATGATGAAAAAGAGTATGTCTCTTGGTATACGCGGATTGGCCTAGGGTAAGTCGCGTATGCACGCGGAAAAGAACGTGCCAAGTCGCGTATGGGCTAAAGCGCTCAAAAAGTGCAAAACCAAGGGTAACCACCATGGTATTGGGTAATGATCCGCCTAATTGACCCCGTCCAGGTAGTTTTGGGCTCATGGTATTGTTTTGGCCCATGGTATTGAAAAAGGGGCTCATGGTATTGAAAAAGGAAAACCTATATATAGAGAAGAAATTCATTGTGCAAATTATGTATGTGGGAGCAAGATGTCTGAGCTTGAATGAATACTTCTCTCTGAAGTATATCTGAATGGAAAGGGTTACACTTGAATGATAAATCTGAATGTATGATGCACCAATGATGAAGAAGGGGATCTAGATCTGAAATGTACTTGTATCTACTAGATCTACTTATGGAAGGCTTAGATCTGAAATGAGGCGAACATCTGTCTGAAGTAAAAGGGTAAATATGAACTGAATATCTAATCTGAAGAAGTATGCTGCCCTATAATGATTGAAGATCTATACGCTACTTCGCCGCAGAGGAAGCGCGTATATACGCGTCTTCGCCGAAGAGAAAGCGCGTATGCGCAATGAAATATGTACAGAGGTATACGCTGGTTTGTGTGAACGGAAGCGCGTATATACGCGACATCGTTGAAGTGAAAACGCGTATGCAAACTAGGCTCTCTTCACGCTTTGTTCTGGCCGTATGTTCTGGCCGTATTTGTTAGTTAGGAGATGTTGTCCGAATTGATATGTATCTGTTGGTGATGTATGGTTGTGCTTAAAAGTATGGAAAGGGTCCAGTATGAAAATATGATGAAATGTGGCCTGCAAATGTTGTTCTATTGAAGTGGTTGGATGCAGTGTGAAAATTGATGAAACGTGGTCCAAGGTGGTGCCGAGGGTTGTAGCCTTCAGTCAGGGGGTTGTAGCTCCCTTCCAGGTGAGGCTGGTAAACGAGATCAGGGGGTCGTAGCTCCCTTCCAGGAGAGGCTGGTAAACGAGTCAGGGGGTTGGAGCTCCCTTCCAGGAGAGGCTGGTAAACGAGCGCAGGTGAGTGCCTGCGTGCTGGTCAAGTCTGCGCCAGCACATATGTTGTAAGATGTTTTCTCTATAATAAAATATTGAAGGCTGAGCAACTGTAGCGGTGGTTTTCTCCCGATTTGGGTTTCCACCTAAAAATCCTGGTGTTCATGTGTGATGCTTGTGTGATGGTTTATTCTGTTCTTACTGCACATGTTTACTGTTTATTGAACATCTGATGAATGAATGATGGAATAATATAAGTGAAGATTTAATGACAGATCTAGATCTCTGTGTATACGCTAGTTTCATAAAGGGGATCCGCATATATACGCTAGTTTACTGAAGGAAAGTAGCGTATGGGTTTTAAGGAATGAAAAAGTAAAAGGTTTTGATTATGCAGTAAATACTGATTCACCCCCCCCCTCTCAGTATTTTTCCCAACAATTGGTATCAGATCCTATGGGATGGGTGTGCACATTTAATATTGTATATTATTTAATATTAGGAAATAAGGAAGGCCAAGAGTCATTGGGAGATGAATCCCAATAGCCTCACCTCCATGTATAAATCCATATGCATTCTTCAGCTAATACACATTCTCATTTGAGGAGTTACCTCCTGGTTTGACAAAACATAAGATTATTTTACAAAGATCAACATAAATAGGCCTATTAACCAAAAAAAAACCCATGGCCAATTTTTACATCAAACATTTTTACCTTTTGACCTCTACGTGTTAAAAAAAATATTCAAACTGAGAAACACAACAAAATTTCTCATAAACGCAACAAAAGCACAGCAGATGCGCAACAAAACTTTGGAGGATGATTTGGAAACCTTCCCAGATTATTTTTTGGACGAAAAATGTATGGTTGGAAAGCTAAATATTTTTTCTACACCATGGAATCATCAATCAGTGGAAAACAATACTCTAAACCTCTGAAAAGTTTCCTTGAAGTCAAGTTGTCCCCAAAATGTAGCAGGTGGTCTAAAATAGTGGTATAAAGGTCGAAAATGGTAACTATTTTGTTATTTTATGAAAATATATAAAACTTAAATATTCAAAAAGTAGTTTTATATTATCCTCACACCATTAACCATCTCCACTTTCTTTCCAATATTCATTTGAAGCCTCTAGCAAAAAGTGCAATGAGCACTCGCTGCATTGTTGTGCACTAGTTTTTCCTGTGTGACAAAAAACCCAAAAATTCTCAAAATTTTGCCAAAATTTCTCTCCTTTTCCATTTTTTTGTGATGCCTTCAAGACAATAAGGATGCATCAGCCAATATATCCATATTATCCCTTTTCTCGAGCTTTCTTAGGGTATTCTTGATTTTTTTCTTCATGTTATTAACCCTAATTTTGCAAATATTGTTTCTAGTGTAGTAGTGCCTTGCCATGTGCCTCTGTATGGTAGTGTCTCTATTTTCCTTCTTCAGTAGCTTCTATAGGTGTTCGTTTACTACCCTAATCCATTATTCCATGTCTTATTCAACTTTAACATCTATGATTTCATTGATTTATTTGTGGGCTTGAGGAGGAGATGGCTCTTTTTCATCTTTTTATCTTCTTGCCACTGCTCTAGTTTTAGGCCTTCTTGGCTATAATTGAATGTATTTGCCTTCTAATTTATAAACATATATTATGACCTTACCCTTACCCTTTTCTACCATATCATCTGCCTTGATGGATGATGGATGGTAACCCTGTGATTTTCTTTGCAACAATAGGTTTAGTTTCAACTGCCTATTTTCTTATTGCAAGAAAGCCACCATGAAATTGGCTTTGTCAAGATCATCTTTGAGCTCCCTAATGTGTCTCTTTCTCTTTGATGATGTCTTCTGATGGATTATCTTCATGCTGCTATTCTTCTAGGTCTTCCATTTCAAGTTCAAAAGGTATCTCTTCCTCATGTTGCAAAGGTGCATCATCTCTATCTCTAGGTGATTTTTCTCTTATATCTTCAACCTGCACTTCTTCAATGAAAAAATCCTTGGATAGCTTTCTAGATTGAGATATAGTTTTAGGCCTATACATATTTGATATTTTAGGGGAAAACATCAACCTTTTACCATTGCTATAGGTTTTTGAAATTTTTACTCTAGGTTATGTCTTTTTCACTGATGGCTTGTTTGATGAGCCAACTTCCTGTGGCCCAGATGATGCTAAGGGAGTGATACGACTCTTTGGATGATTTGAGGCAAGAAAAATAGTAGCTTCCTCCAACTTTCAATTTGTAGGTTAATATTTATATTACACTTTAGTTGGACAAGTGTAGTGGAGTCATTTACGAAAACCTCATTTTATCATTAAGAGGGCTCTCTACAAGTGCATGCATGGGGTTTACTAACCTCCACCTGCATGAGACAATTAACTTATGACAACATGGTTTGTTAACTAGGACTAGGTTTAAGTTTTCTTTAGTGCAGGCCCACATCTCTCTAGATTCACTATTATAGTGCATTAGTTCAACCTGTAGAGTTTATCATAGGAAAATTGTATTCTCTCATCCTTTTAAGTGTCTGTGAACATTACTCATTTATTATTTCCATAAATTTTATTTCTTCCCTCCTATTTTCAAGTTTTATTCATTTTTTCCTAGTTAGGCCTTTCTATGAAGGTTCAACTATAGTTTTGCATTGTCTAAAAGTCCATAGGAACTAGGAAGAAGCATAAACAACCTTTTTTAAGGTAATAAGGGTTAGTTATAAAAAACAATGTACTTTCCACCTTCTGTCATTCTCATGCTATATAACTATTTTGAATGGAAGCTAATGATTCTACTTCATCCCAAAATAAGATGCTTGTATTAAAAAATCATGGCATATATATAATTTAAAAAAAAAAATTGTACTTAAATAAAATATTAACTAAATTAAAAGTCCAAAACTAGAAATTATTGTTATATAATTAGATTATATATATCTACATATCTATATATATATATATATATATATGACACTATGTAACAAAACATAAATTTATATGTCACATAATGAATGGATACATAACATTTAACATGTTTATATATATATATATATATATATAGCATGTAACATACATATCTCTCTCTCTCTCTCTCTCTCTCTCTCTCTCTCTCACACACACACACACACACATATATGTATATATAAAAACATTTAACATAGTTTTATAGCTATTTAACACATTGTTAGATCTTCATAATAACATAAGATGGTTCATGCTCAACAACTTTTTAAGACTCAAGTTTATCTATAAAAAGTAATTTTTCTTAAAATTTCTATAACTTATATTTGTAAAACTATTTTAATTTAATGATATGACAACTATATATATGTTACTTCCCACTCTTATTAAATTTATTGATTGAGTAATGATTTTGTAACTTAAATTTCCTATATTAACAATAGATTTTATTTAATTATTTATTTAACTATATTTAACTTACCGTTCCTATATTTTTATTTAACTATATAACATAACATACATGTGTGTGTGTGTTTTCAAGTTTCAACATTGCATCACTAATACATACATTAAATATGAAAAGTGAATTTAAATTGAATATAAATTTTTTTACTCTTTTCTAATTTGTACCATATTGTTTCATTACGTAGTGTGTTGTACTAGAAACATTGTCTTAGTGAGCTTGCACATAGTACATGCCATGCGTCAAAGTCAAACATTATAAGAACATGTCTTATGGAGTATTTAGTAGGCATCAAATTTTATTAGTTTTGCAGAGAGTTTTATTTCAATCTTTTACATTTATTTACATATTTTTCCTCTATGAATAAAATGTATTATTTAGAAATGGGAAAAAGTGTAAGGCGGATTTGATCACTTATTTCGATTTTGTTTACATGGAACTCAATACTTTGGTTGATAATTTATCAAAAATGAGACTCTAAAGGTTAGGACTTCAAGATAGATTATTCTACTTCAGTTTATAAATGGTTTTCTTGTTAGCATTCTTTCTATGTCAACAATTTTTTCTTGGATTAGTTTATATGTATTATATGTAATTTTCAGAGCCAACTCCCATACGCTCCCCAAGCACAACCCATCATAGTTTTTGGGGATCTGCTATATATGGTCAAACTCGTGATAGATCATGTAGCCCAACTAGAGTGTGTGTTCCACTCAGAGATCCTCACTCTGACACCAGTCAAAGTGGCAAAGGCAATGTTTCCATCTATGTTGATGATCTTGCTACCATAATTGACCTTCTTCACCTGTTGTATTACACCTCTTGAATTTTAAATCATGTTTAAATTTTATGTGTTTGTGTCTTGAAATTGTCTTTAATTTTAAATCTTCTTCAATTCATGTCTTTGAATTTAATGTATATGTTATTATGTTTCTAGTTTATTATATATGTTAAATTATATTTGTGATTTGTAGACCCTTAGCATGGTGAAGCTAAGGATCATAGTGCAACATCGATCCCTCCGTGGAACGATGTTATATCCAGTTTCACAGTTGAGGATGTTAAGGCTCGACGAACATGGATCACACAAGATCAAGATAAAATCTCTGTTGGTTCGCCTACTAGGCATAGCTTTTATTTGATGTTAGATAACTTCAATAGATTGATTGAGACATACTAGAGGGTGGGCCCACAAATCCAACTCCTATATTCCATACATAGAATTATGAGGTTGTAGTTTAGAGGCTCACATACTTAGAAGGAACTGAAAAGCCACCAAGAACATTGATGTTCATGGGGAGTTGTTGGACATCCCTTCGGACTAGAGTGTTAGACATGCTAATTGGATTCCGCTAAAATATTTTAAGAATTTTGATGCAACCCTTTTTTTTATGATTGATTCATTGGAGCTTGGGGGTAGGTCCCCCACGATACAGGTCCCCATGTAATTTTCAAATCATATATATGAGGATTTTGTGCTACATATGAGGTTGAATTACACCAACACCAAATTTTAGTTTTATGGACCTAATTTGGGGCATAGTTATGATCATGTCAGGGATCATAGGGACGTTGTGCATGTAGCACCACTTAGGATACTATTTCCATGATCATCTTAAAGTGTGGTATTTCTGATGGACCTAGAGCAGCCAACACAACTCACCATTGAAACTAGGTATACCATTGCAAATAACATGCAGAGGACATTGGAAATTACACATGATGCATTGCATGGAGAGATGAGCAGACCACCTTTACTGCCTTGTGACCCATTAGTTCCATTACGTGATGATTCATATCTCTAGAGTCTAGAGAATGAACAACTTTTGTCATATGCAAGTATGTGACATGATACCATCTATGACACTTGGAGGGTGCATGACCAATGTGACACAGACTAGGTACACATATATGGAATTTTTTACTCTTATCATCAAATTATACATTATTTATATTATTAAATTCGTATCAGATTATATCTATATTAATAATTTTATGATAACGTACTTACACAGACCAAATACATAGATGAGCTTCTGAGGTCATCTAGGGGGGAAGTTGATCAACCAGAGCAACCTACTCTAGTGCATGTTTCAATGGCTCAGTATCCTCCACCTCCACCTCCATATCCACCTCATAACACTCATGTGGAGGAGAGTTCTATGTACAACCACATGGACCAGTAGTTGAGGTAAAAAAAAATTATTCCTAAGATTTCAACAATTTTTTTAAGTTACATGTATGCATGATAATTGATTTTTAGACTAATTGTAATTTCTCTTTTCCATTGTGTACACAGGCCCATGTGCAAAGTGGGTTCGATGTCGCAGTTATGTTGACACATGAGTGGGGTGTCGGGTATGGATTAATTGAGCCACAGCATGGGAACACCAAACCCAGATTGATCAAACCCTCATCCCACCTTAGTTCCATTTGAACTTGACCGAGACAAAATTAGGGGACTAATTGAACTCACAATTCAAAATAATTTATTTCAAGATTGTTTATTTTCTACAAATAATGCTCTAAATAATTTGAATTTGAATTTTTCATATTGCAGTACCGAATTATGGATGCTTACTTTTCACAGTGAAACACACATAAAAGTTCTGGAAGTGATACTTTCTAAAGTAGATTGTAGATATTTTGTATATTTTCAGGCCCATTTCATAGGGCACATTCACATGTGATACAAACTGTGTATGTTTTCATTCAAGGATAGTTTATGGATGCATGCACATTATTTCAATTTATGCATGCTTATTATTTCAGTTTATGGATGTTCATGTGATATTTTTAATTTGTATATATGTTTATAAGGACAGTTTATTGATACATTCATTATTTCAGTTTATGGATTTTTATAAATCTTGTTTATGGATGTTCATTATTTTTTGAATTTTATGGATCTGTCAAAATTATTTCACTAGTTTAAAAAAAATTCTATATACTATAACTTTTATTAAAAATATATAACAATTTTGATTTCTAATTTCATAGACTAAGAAAATAAATACAATATTAAGTTATGTTGCAAGTCACTTTGATACTTAAAATTAAATAACGTATATGATGGTTGAATTAAAAAACCCCAATAGGATTTAAATAAGCTATAAATTTAATTTTACAATATGTCTAATAAACAACAAATAAGTTTTATTCAATATTATTTATTTTGAGGTCACCTACAAGAGCTTAGTCATAACATGATATTTAAGTCATATGTATTGGAATTTAATAAACCAAAAATTTTTTTAATGATATATGTTTCTATAATTTTATATATATTTAAATATGAACTATCCTAAATTTACTTCACTACCTCAAGGTTCAATTGAAAAACAAAAATGAAATTGAAATAAGTTTTATTCAATTTTATTTCTTTTGAGGTTATATGATATATATACAGTCTTACTATCATGCAAGTCACTTTAATACTTAAAATGAACTAAAATGTATAATGAATTAATCTAATATTAAGCATGGAAATAGTTACAAATATTCTTCATATGGACTTGTAGAAAGTGTAGAATTATTGTAAGGTAGAAATCAATGCAAGTCGTCAATATATTTTTTTTTCTTACACTGGAATCAATGCATAATGTTAATATTATTTCCATGAAATTAATGTACAAAATACATCAAGTTACATCAAATCAGAAATCAACATCTTCACTCAAATCAATGCATCTAATGAAAGCAATCAAATAGGATGAGAAATCAACATCTACAATGAAATCAATGCATCTAATGCAAACAATCAAATAGGACTAGAAATCAATGTCTACATTGAAATCAATGCCTCTAATGCAAGAAATAAAATGGGATTGGAAATAAAAATCTACATTGAAATCAATGAATCTACCATTGACAATAAAATAGGATTAGGAATCAACATCTACACTGAAATCAATGCATCTAATGCAAGTAATCAAACAATATTAGAAATTAACATCTTTAATGAAATAAATTCATCTAATGTAAGAAATGAAATAGAGTTATAAACCAAGATCTACATAAAAATCATTGCATCCATTGCAAGAAATAAAATAGGATTATAAATAAACATCTACATTTAAATCATTGCATCTAGTGCAAGAAATCAAATAGGATTAGAAATCAGCATCTACATTGAAATCATTTCATCTAGTGCAAGCAATTTTATTTTCTTTATCCCCCCCCCCCCCCCCCCCCAAACCAATATATATCTATATCTCCCTCCATATCTCCTTCTTTTTCTCTCTATCTAACCCCCCAAAGCACCCACACTCTCTTTCTCTTCATATCTATATATCTCTTCCTCCCACCGTCCCTCTCTCTATCTCTCTCTCTTCTTCCATTTCTCCCCCTTCCATATGTATCTCTATATCCCCTTGTCTCTCCTTCTTTTTCTCTCTATATAACCTTGAAAACATACACATTATTTATCCATATCTGTCTATATCTCCCTCCCTCTCCCTATCCTCTCTCTTCCCCTTATCTCCCTCCCTCTCCCTATCCTCTCTCTTCCCCTTATCTCCCTCTCTCTCTCTCTTTATCCCCCTTCTCTCCCTCTCTCTCTCTTTCTCCCCCTTCTCTCCCTTGGTCTCCCCTTCTATCTCTCTTCCCTCCTACACACCTCTATCCTTCTCTCTCCATCTCCCTTTTGACTCCCTCCCTCTCTCTTTCTCAACCTTTCTCTCTCTATGTATTTCTTCTTATCTACCTCTCTCTCCCCTTCCAACTCTATCTCTCTCTCCCTCCCTCTCAAGTCCTCTCTCTCCCTTTATCTCCCACATCCCTCTATTTCTCCCCCTCATTTCTCTCTCTCTCTCTCTCTCTCTCTCTCTCTCTCTCTCTCTCTCTCTCTCTCTCTCTCTCTCTTCATCCTCCAAATATGTCACTATCTCCCTCCCTCCCCCATTCTTTCCCTCTATCCATCTCTCTCCCTTGTTGTCTCTATCTACCCCAAAATAGCACCACTCTCTCTGTCTTTCCCTTGTGGACATCTCTCATGTATTGTTGCTCTCTCTCTCTCTCTGTCTCTCTCTTCTTTTCTTCTTCCCCTCACTATCTTTCCTCCCCGCTCTCTCTCTCTCCCTCTTTCTCCCTCTCTCCCCCTCTCTCTCTCCTTATTTATACATATCTATCTCCTTCCCCCTTCTTTCTCTCTCTCTCTCTTCCCTCTCTTTCTTCCTCCTCCTCTTCTCTTTCCCTCTTTATCTACTGGTCTCTTCTGCTCACTTCTTTATGTCTCTCTCTCTTTCGATATTTTCTCCCTACATATATATTTATTATATGTAAATCTAATATATTAATATATATTATAGTATAACAAATTTATATTATATTAATCCAAAATTAATAAATCTAATAATATTAATATTAAATGTTTAATATTGATACTATATTTCATAATTTAATAATAATAATAATAGTAGTAATAATAATTTTTAAATATTAATATTAGATTTAATGATATTTCTACATGACATGATAACAAAATGTTATAGTAAAATTTTGAATTTTAATGTGGTAAAAACTTTTGTGGAATGTAAATTTATGATCCATTCAAATTCAAGGTATATGATAAGGCATATTTTGAGCAGGGATAGACATAATTACACATTTCCCCCATATTGGGGTGTAGAATATGCCTGTTGGTGCAATAACATAAAAAATTTAAATGTTGTTCATAACCTAGGTCTAGTTGAATTTTCATTTTTAGTGAAATAATATCATATCAACTTGGTTAAATTATTGAAGGATTAAATTTTATATCTTTATTGATTCTAAAATCTAAATTATGGGATTATGGGATTTACATAAGGATTTGAATTTTTTTTATAGATTCTCGATCGACCCCTTGGTTAACAATGTAGATAGCTCGATCAAGCTATTTGAATTTAAAATGTAAGCGTTCAATCAAGCTTTTGAGGTCTTAAAAACCATAATTTTAGCACCATTTCTGCAAATTTCTCTGCAACATCATTTCGTACCCTAGTAGACTTAGGGAAACATTTGCCCTTAGGTGGTAGAGTTGATCATGTTGGATTCATGAGGGAATACTCTATCCAATAGAATATGAGTTTTATAATTTCGAATTGATATGATATTTTTCATCTAATTTATTTTAAACATAATGCTTTATTTTTTTTAATAGGTTTAAAGAGTTTGAATATAAAAGCAATAGCATAAAATATACACAATTTTTTTTTTCAAAAAATACCACTATATTTGTTTACGAGTCCCCTTCAAAAGGTACTTTTGGTTTTTAAATTTATTTATATAGTTGAAAAAAAAACTTAACACGTGTCTTCAAAATGCAATTGAAATATTACTTCCCCAACTTCAAAAAATAATAAAAAATATAACTTAGTTCTCTCCATGTAAATCATGGTCATATATATATATATATATATATATATATATATATATATATATATATATATATATATATATATATGTTTTGGAAAAAAATGAGTGTCGTATAATATGTCAATTTTCCACATTAAATGAAATGTATCCTTACAGAATTTCACACCTGGAGTGTGTGTGTGTGTGTGTGTGTGTGTGTTTATATATATATACATACATACTAAGTTATGCTATGCGAACACACACACACATCATAGGTGTGAAAATTTGGGAATAAGCATTTCTCATTAATGAAGGTTCTTTATATTATACGACACTCATTTTTTTCCAAAACATATCATTAGGACAACAACATAATTCTCCAAAAAATTTCTTCTTACTCCGAATCAAAATTCACAATGCTTATAAGAATTTTGAGAGCTTCAATTCGATAAAAGAGTAAAATTTTGAAATTTCATCACCACATTTGTCCCAAAAGTTTAACCCATCTTCATGTATTCACCCCTAAATCAATTGATTCACTAAATTTAAAACCCTCATGCATAAATATTGCATATAACATAAATTCAACCTTTATTAAATTTTACAAAAATTATGGATGGCACAAATTCAAGCATTTATAATGTTCTAAAATTCTTTTTCATATTTATTTCAGATTAAATCCAAAGACTAAAACAAAAATCATCTATTATTTCAAAAGGTTGATTTGTGAGAGAAAACTATGATCTATGAAGTTATTAATAGTATATATTGTGTTTGTTTTTCTTTCAAAACAATTAAATATTAGAAATTTCTCCTAAAGGCACAAAAGGTACACCATTATAGGGCTTATGTACACTTCAATTTCATGTATATCTTGTTCAATAAAAAAATTTCTTTAATGTGTTCTGCTCATCTTTTCTCTTTAGGTGAGATATACATTGTGTCATAGATTTCTTCAAAACTTGAGCAATATATTACATATCACGAAAAAATACCTTTCATATGACATAAAATAAAGAGTTTATTGCAAAGAGAAGAGTTTAGGAGAATGTGATGTGTGATGTGCTGCGTGGAGAATATCTTTCATACAAAGTGATATATTGAATGGAAGTTTTTTTTTGTTGAATCCTGATGTATCACATGGAAAGTGACTTTGTATGCAACAAACTATAAAGAAGAAAAGTTTGTTCCATGCAAAAAAAAAAAAAATGATTCATGCAAAATGTAATGAAAGAAAGCTTTTTAAGAGGAGAAACTTTGAATAGAAATGGTTCAAGGATTTTCTTTTTGGAAAGATGCAACGAAGTAAAATTTTCTAAAGGAAAAAAAAGAAAAATTTATCTTTATCATGAAAAAAGGAAAATTTGTATTGAAACCAAAAACAAAAAATTATAAAAGCACAATGTATCAAACATAAACATTAGAGGGAAACAAAATAACATCAATGAAATTTTTTGGGCTTTCAAAATAGGTTCTTCAAATTTAATTGAGAAAGAAAACATTCTTAACTAGTCAACCAATTCAAAATCATACTAATGTGAAATAAATAATAAGGGGAGAGGTGAATTAAATATGTTACAAAATATTAAAAATATATGTTTTATAAACAAGAGCTTTTATTTTTAAATTATTAAATGAAAAAACAATTTCAAAATTTTTAAAATTTTTAAAAAAGATTTTAAAATATATTAAATTTTTTTAATTATGATATTGGAAAATTATATAAAATAAATAAAATCAATTATTTAAAAAAATATATATTATATTTTATTAACCTTTTATATAAATATATAGCTATAGAATATATATTTCAAATGACAATTTTTAAATATTTAAATTATAATATATCATAAAAAAAATTGTATATAAATTAATTCCTTCTTTTCTAACATGGTCATATTTAACATAAAATACAAATTCAGTTTATATCATTTAAAATTATATATAAATTAATTAATTAATTATTATAATGATGTCAATTATAGTAATCACTAAAAAGCTTTGTAATGATAATAATTTGTTCATGTAAATCAAAGATTTATTTAAAAAAAATAGTTAAAGAATTAATAAGTAGATCAAGCAAGTGCAATTGTTCCAATATTTTAAGAAAGATTTAAAACAACCACATAATAGACATTTCATAAACTTGTAAGTATAAAATTATTATATATAATTAATTATTTGAGCTTTTAGCTTTTTACATCTCTAGAATATATTTTTCAATTAGAGATCAACTACGCAAATGTTTGTTTATTTATGATTAAGCTTAAGCAATGAAAACATTTACAACAAAGTACATATATCTATTTTGGGCATTGATTTCGAAAAAAAAATAATTGGTTTGAGTATTTTCCTACACCACCAAAACTATCATTTGGTTACATAAAAATAAGGCTTAACAGAATCAAAATCTATATGATTTCCAAGTGAAAATGTGGAAAAATAACCTCCACCATATCCTTATTTAGGGAGACAAATAACTAAAAAAACACATATTTGACTATCCACAAGTTGCCATTAAAAGCACCACCTAACCAATCATGACTAATATTTATGAATCTAGCCATTGCTTTCCACACACCCCATATAATACACGATGACAATAAAAGACAATGTGAGGTGATGGAAAATTGTTTTCTAGAGACATTACAAAGAAGCACTAACCATATTGAAATTAATATTTTGAATTAATTTAAATCCTAACATTATAAAATTACTTTACTAGTGGCTTTGAACCTATAAAACAATATTTATGCTAAAAAAAAGGGTTTTCACTGCTGGTTTTTTTGTTGTTCTCAATGGTGGTTTTTGAGTGGTTTTCTTGGTGGTTTTTTGTGGTTTTATTGGTGATTTTTTGTGGCTTTCAATGGTGATTTTTTGTGGCTTTCAAGGGTGGATTTTTTATTGTTAGTTTTGTGGTAGTTTTCATTTAAAATTAATTAATTTCTTCATTTCCAAGAAAAAAAATTAAATAAGCATACAATGGTAGAAAACCTACCTTGATCTCGAGATATTTTGCAGCAGTTGGTGTAGTCTGATGCAATCCCAGATCTAATTATCCGACTTTGTTACCCTAAAACACTAAGGATACACCACAAGTCTCAAGATAGAAACTCAAACCCTTCCTATCCCATCAATCTGATAAAAACTTCCTTTATATCAATATACATAAAACTGGAAGGGATAGTTTTTAGATTTTCGCACTCTCTGGAATACCTTAGCGTTATTGAGTGAACTCATACGCATATCAACCCGTTGTTCCTCAATACCCATGTACTCATTTATCTTTGGGACGGCTTCAAGTATGAGAATCGTTGATGGTGTGAACAGGAACCCATATAACGAAACAAGAACTGAACTCCAGAACAGGAACAAAACTATCGGTTGAAGAACATAACTCCTTCCCTGGCTACTCCGATGGGTTATCATTAACCCTTCATCTGTTATCTCATCCACTTGCCATGATCATACCACTCTTTTTTCAACTCTCATTTAAAAGTAAAATGGAATAGTTATGATACTAAGCAGATCTAAGGTTCAATCCCATGCAGAGCATCCAAATTTGAAACATTTGAGAGATGATATCAGCGGTGACTCTGAAGCCCTTCTTGTTTTCAATTGAGGGTCGTTGTTTTTATAAAGGAATCTATCACTCAATTCCCTTGAAAGGTTAAAGAAAAAAATTAGTCACTCAAGCCACACAGAGAACAAGAGTCGAGAGTATTGTTCTGTCATGAATCCAACATGCAATGATTCTTCACTTTGATCCTACACTTAAATTCACACCACTGGGATTTCCCATACAAACAAAGTTAGCTTCTATTCCCAAATAGAAAGTGGTTCCAGCGTTTTCTCCTTAGTGAGCATTTCTAGCATCAAAATATTTAATCTACAATAAGGCTTTGATACAATCTTCGATTCAACCCATTCAAAAAGATTCATTATGTCATATTAATTCCTTTCTACATGCAAACCTCCAATGAACTTTGTACAAATAAGGATTTGTATGCACATATTTAATATAGATATAATAATAGCATAACATAGTCCATTCATAATATACACAGATAATACAAAGCATAATGAAAATCTATTTCATTAAATAGTATTGCCCAAACATCGACTCATACACTCTCTCCTTCCTCCTTTCCTGTAGGCCTCACTATACATTTTCTCGGCCTCTCCTCACATTCACACACACTAATCCTCTCTACTCTACCTCTCTCCTATCTTTTCTTTCAAAATTACAACCCAGAATATCAAACTAACTAACAACTTCCTTCCACAAATGAAGGAGTTAATATTTTTTTAGTGCAGAAAATCCCATCATGACTCAATGATATAACTACTTGGCTTGATCTCCTTGCAGGGAGGATCAACTTGCCACTTATTCCTATTTCTACTCAAAGTTTGACAATAAACTAACTACTTAAATAATTGGTAATTAATAAGAAACTTAGTAATTAATTTTCCTCCAAACCCTTGTTAGCCACAACATGTGAACACACCATCACATTGTTGGCTAGGTCTAGATGCTCCTGCATCAGATTCTCAGGGGTGAAAATTCATGAACCCCGGTTCATTAATTTTGCCACTATAAAACATGTAACTTCCAGCTCTACAATATTCATCCATGTAAATACTTGATGCTTCCCCTACAGGATGCTTCACCCACTTGATCAAATATCCCAAATAATTTCATATCTTGTTCATGTAGCTT
Organism: Pinus albicaulis; assembly: GCA_034641835.2. Lineage (NCBI taxonomy): Eukaryota > Viridiplantae > Streptophyta > Pinopsida > Pinales > Pinaceae > Pinus > Pinus albicaulis. The sequence continues at coordinate 22,575 of JAXQQM020074992.1, forward strand.
ACTGCTCTTTGCTTATCACCACACTTCATTGTTGGTTTCAGCTTACCAGGCTTCCATATCTTGTTTTGTAGTTTTCCATTACATTCACATGTATCATTATTTTCAGTCAATCTTATTTTCTTCTTTTTTCCTATACATATTCTCTTGGAATGTTGTTGTATGAGTCTCCACAATTCATCAATTTCTTTTTCCAATTCACTTGTCAAATGAAAGATACTATTATTCTGCAACTAGATGTGTTATTGCATAAGAACATCATAATCCATGTGCCAATATTTTCCCATATACATCTCTAAGGAATACAAATGCCTTCTCCATTGATGCCCTACAACATTTCCAATTCCTTCTTCTGGATTCTCGTTCAGGCTTCATCACTTCTTACTTCAATTTTCAGTATACCTACAATCCCACAAATTTCTTGAAGACTAAGAAGTCTTACTTCTTGCTTAGGTACTTGGGATACTTATTATTCTAGTAACTAAATTTTTGTATCCTTGATGATTATGGCATCATATTCATCTACTTATTTTTCTATACCGATGGACATACCATTGGCATAATCTTATTCTAAAATTTTACTTTCAGCCTTCTTCATCAACATCTCTCTGCTTTATAATAGTATTCATGTTACCATCATCCATTGAAACCATCTCTGGTTCCACTGTTCCATACTGTGATTTCAACATCATTCCATATTTATGAGACATTATGATCACATCCCTCTTTACTTCAATCTGATCTTCAACTTAAATTCCCTATTTCAAAATCCACTTCACATTGCCTTAATCCTGCATATAAACCTCCACCGGAATCAATAAACTCATTAAGCACAAATGCTTCGCCCTGTTTTCTCTGTATGCCAACATTATTGACAACTTTTTTTTTCACATTTTTCATCCATGACAACTTCATTCTCATTCAGCTCTGATTTTACAGTCTGAGTACTTATTCTCTGGTTTTCTAGCCTCTTCTCCAAAAGACTTAACTCATGCCACAAATCTGCCATCTCACTTGGAATTTCTCCCAAAAGTTCTGCACAATATTCACTATCTTCATTGTTTGCAACAACTGTCAGCATTATTTAATTACTCTGGTTGTCTTCAAGGTTAACAGCTTTCAGTAATTACTTACCATCCACAAAGTCTTCTATAGAAACCTTCATTAGTTTCTCTTCTTTGGCTTCAATCTTCAATAGTTTTCCAATACCTGCATAATTCATTACATATGTGTTTAATAGTTGCCCTTCCTCCTGCATCACAATATTATGTGAATGTGCTTCTTCCATATCTGAAAAAGCCAGATATTTTCTTTTCTTTTCCCCTATGAAAACATTAAACAATGGCCCTTATTCAGTGTTTCCTGCATTCAAACAAAAAATATTAGTTTCAAAACTATGAGACACTAAGGTCTCCTTAGATAATTTCATCATCAATTCTTCTAGTTGAATTTCACTTCCTGAATACACCACAAGATTCTCCATTAGTTTTATATTAGCTTCATCATTTTTCCTGAGAAAACTCTTTGATTCATATTCATATGAATGGATCCCTTCCTTCTTGATCAAATTTTGCTCAAGCTTAGCTTTTTTACACCCTGTATCCTTCTTCCAAGCCAATGACTGTTGTCTCTGCTTCTACTACAATGCAAACCATTTCACCTTCTTCTTTCTCATCATCCATCCATAACACCCAACTTCATTATTCTCTTGAATCAACCTTTCTATCTTATTAAGCCTTTCCTTGATCTCAATGATTCCTTTGTCAACCTCCTTTTGAATTTTCCTCTAGATGTCATCCAACTGGACATCTTCCTTCACTTGATTGTAATCTTTCTCTCTATTCTTCATATGACTATGGATAGTTATCTTCCTTCCTAATTCCATGATAGTGTCATAGGACTGTATTCCATCTCTCTTATCTAAACTACCTACATGACCACAACCAGTCATCTTTCCTCCTGCTGATATTACAGTTTCCAATAACCATCTATTTTCCTCCAAGTTTACATGGCCTGCAAGCACACAACAACCATCAGTTTCAAAACCATAAGGCCTTGTATCCTCTTTTTTTGTCTCAAAATTCAACTCTCTCAATTGGCTTTCATCCTTCCAAGGATCCATGAAACCATTAGCTAGTCCTCTATCTTCAACCTCATCACCAGTCTCTCCCAGAATAGATCCTTGTTCCGGTTCACATAGGTAAAATTATTCCTCAGCATACATTTGATGCTGCAATTCAGCTCTTCTGAGTTCTTCTTCTCGGTGTACACATGTTTCATGTCTCATCCTACTCTGCAACTCACTCCACTTGACTATTTTCTTCCGAAGAACCCAACCATACCTTTGGATTTCCATATTCCCCTGTATGAATTCTCTCATCACTTCTAGTTTAGCTTTCATCTCATCCAATTCTCTATCAAGTTTATTCTTACTTGATCTTTCATAATCTCCCTTAGAACCTTTACTATGACTATCAGTAGCCATAGTCTTCTTTCCTTCATGAACTCCTCCTTCTTCATCATTGACTGCAAAAAATCCATCTCTGCAAGCTGACTCCATCAACATGTCTGTAGATACCACACCAATATTTTCCATGCTTAGTCTTCTACTGACATCTCTATTGATTTCTTTCTTTTGATTGTGACTTCTCTCTGAACCCTTAAGTTAACCATCAATGGTCATCTCTTCTTCCTTCTTCTATTAAATCATCCTTATCCACCTTGTGAGTTGCAACAAACTCTTCTATCTCTATAACAAGTGTAATAATTGTCTCCAGTACCAAGTCATCTTCTTGGTGACTCTTCTCCTTCTAGATTCTTCACACAAACCTCCTCTTGAATTCCTGCTCCTCAGCTTTCAAAGTCTCCAGGCTGTTGCTTTTCCAGTTTCTCACTTCTTTTGGAGAACTACAATCATCCTCCCTTCTTCAACAATTTATTTTTCTATCTAGTTCAGTCACAAACCTTTTTACTTTTCTTTATCCTCTAAATCTTTCTTTATGCTTTCAACACTCAACTTTACTCATCATTTCTTATAGACTTCAACTAGATAGATTCATGGAAAACTCCTCATTTCCTATTTCTATGACCTAAAATAAATTATTCTCTTCACAAGTATCTGACAAATAAAAATCATAACCGTTTGGCCACTTACACTTCATCATACACTACCGTTCTCACTTACCTTCATTTCCAGCTTGATATGGACTCCTTTTGTCACACTGTTCCCTTTTGTCTTAATTCCTTTTCTATCTAGAACACAACAGTCCTAGACTTCCACCCTTTACTCAATTTGGTCACTTGTACAGTCAAATCTTCATTCATTACTTCTCTCATGCAACCACTTCCTCTGCTGCAATTTCTTTTTTCTTTCCAGACTACTTCAATGACTCAAAATACCTTGCTTTGTTCTGCTCTTTTGATGTGTTGCTGCTATGTCTTAAGGATGTATCAAGGTAACTTTTCAAACCCTGCCAATCTTTGTTCCAATATGTCTTCAAGCAAACTCATACAACTATGCATCCTCAGTTAGAGTTATCTTCCAATATTTCAGATTCCAAATCCTATCTTTCTACAACTTCTCTGCACTTCCACTGCTTCAATACTCTAAAAAGGAGTGAACCTTTCGCTTTGATACCAAATGATGCAATCCAAGATCTAATTCTCCCACTTTGTAACGTTAAAACATTAAGGCTACACAACAAGTCTCGAGACAGAGACTCGAACCCTTCCTGTCCCATCAATTTGATAAAAATTGGCTTTTATATCTATATACATAAACTTGGAAGGGTTATTTTTAGAGTTTTTCACTCTCTGTAATACTTGAGAATTATTGAGTGAAATCATAAGCATATAAACCCATTGTTCCTCAATACCCATGTACTCGTTTATCTTCAAGATAGCTTCAAGTATGAGAACCATTGATGGCGTTAACAGGAATCCTTCTGACAGAACAAGAACTGAGCTCCAGAATATGAACAAAACTACTGGTTCAAGAACATAACTCCTTCCTTGGCTATGGTGGTGGGTTATCATTAACCCTTCATCTGCTATCTCGTTCGCTTGCCATGGTTGTACCACTCTTTGTTCAACTCCCATATAAAATTGAAATGAAAGAGTTACGATATTTAGCAGGTCCAAGGTTCAATCCCACGCAGAGCATCCAAATTCGAAACATTTGAGAGATGATATCAGCGGTGACTCCCAAGCCCTTCTTGTTTTCAATCGAGGGTCATTATTTTTATAAAGTAATTTATCACTCAATTCCTCTGAAAGGTTAAATAAAAAAATCAATCACTCAAGCCACACAGAGAATGAGAGTCGAGAGTATTGCTCTGTCACGAATCCAACATGCATTGATTCTTCAGTCTGATCCTGCACTTAAATTCACACCACTGGGATTTCCCATACCAACACAGTCGACTTCTATTCCCAAATAGAAAGCGGTTCCAGCTTTTTCTCCTCAGTGAGCTTTGCCAACGCTGAAATATTTAATCTGCAATAAGGCTTTGATACAATCTTCAATTCAACCAATTCAACAAGATTCATTATGGCATATTAATGCCTTTTTACATGCAAACCTCCAATGAACTTTGTAAAAATCAGGATCTATACACGTATATTTAATACAAAGATAATAATAGCATAACATAGTCCATTCATAATATACACAGATAATACAAAGCATAATGAAACTCTGACCCAAACATCGACTCAGACACTCTCTCCTTCCTCCTTTTATGTAGGCCTCATTACACATTTTCTCAGCCTCTCATCACACTCACAGACACTAATCCTCTCTACTCTACCTCTTTCCTATTATCTCTTCCGAAATTACAACCTAGAATATCAAACTAACTAACAAATTCCTTCCACAAATGAAGGAGTGATTATTTTTTTAGTGCACAAAATCCTATCATGACTCAATGATCTAACTACTTGGCTTGATCTCCTCATATGGAGGATGAACTTACCACTTATTCCTATTTCTACTCAGAGTTTGACAACAAACTAACTACTTACATAATTGGTAATTAATAAGAAACTTAGTAATTAAATTTCTTCCAAACCCTTTTTAGCCACAACATGTGAAAACACCATCACATTGATGTCTAGGTCTAAATGCTCGATAGAACTCCTAAATTACTTTGTCAGTCCCCTAAGCTCTATGGTTTACACAAAAATGGCCTCAGAAGACCACGACAAAGCAAAGCCTTTTATAATAATAAAAAATGGCTTGATCGAGCCCTTAAGTAACTGTGGGTCACATATGGGCTTTATTGATGGTTATTTAAGCCCTAAAATAGCTAGATGCAGGGCTAAAATATTGCACTATCAAGTGCTTAAAAAATCTTGGATCAAATTGCTTTTCTTCACCCCTTTTATAATAATAAAAAATGGCTTGATCGAGCCCTTAAGTAACTGCGGGTCACATATGGGCTTTATTGATGGTTATTTAAGCCCTAAAATAGCCAGATGCAGGGCTAAAATATTGCACTATCAAGTGCTTAAAAAATCTTGGATCAAATTGCTTTTCTTCACCCCAAGTCCATCTACTTGCCAAAAAATGTAAACGAGCTTCATATTTTCACCCCTATGTTGTTGGTATTTGTCAAAAAAAAAAATTGTATTGATACAAATAAAATACTTAAAACTATTAATATAATTTTTACTTTTCTTTACTAATTGCTACTATCAAATATTACATTTGTATGGGAGATCATATTAGATTTATTTAATTATATTTTGTATATTTTTACTTAGTATCAATAAGTAATAGTTAATAATTATCAATAATAAATTAAAATGGTTATTAATTCAAATAACAAATAAATAAGTCAATAAAACAACTCCATTTTTAATATTTATAATTTTTTAGGAATATATTCAAGCTATTTTTAGCAGATATATATCTAGCAAGAACAACTACCCTTTAAAATATATCTATCTATATTTTACAAAAAAAAATAACTTAAAACCTTCTAAACAACCTTCTCAAGAAAAACATTATCACTACAACAATATTATTATGGCTCCATTGGACTCTCCACTGCCACAATGTAAAATTGCATTTAACAAAATGCCTTAATTTATCACTCAATAAAATTTAAATACCTCAATTTACCAATCAATAAAACTTAAATTGACAATCTTCTTGAATTTATTTTTTTACTTTAATTTAATTATAGTTAAACTAAGTCACAAATGCTAAGAAATAAATAAACTCATTACAGGTAAAATTTTGAATTTAAACATCAATAACCATTAAAGAGTAATAACTTAGTTAAATTTAGATATTTTTATAAAAATAAAAATAAAAATAGAATTTAATTTGAATTTGGATGCAATATTTAGATTTAGAATTCAAAGAAAAGTTATAAATCTTTAAATATCAATAATTATGTATATTTTTAATTTGGGTTTCTAGATCTTTTCAAAAGAATTTCAAATTAATTAAAATAAAACTTGTAAATTTGTAATTTAGACAAACATACCAATAAGACTGGTCACCATTAGATTTTTAAAAATAAATAAAACTAAATAATATAAACTTTTCATATAGTTATTTTAAATTTTATTAAATTTATAGATTTGGAAATAAGCTTGTGCTCAAGGTGAAATTCACACATTTCTTTTCAAATAAAATTTCATCAATAAGAAATCACATTGTATTTTATACTTAAAAAAAATTTACACATCAAAAAATTAATTTCTAAACTTATGTTAGAACCATACTTAAAATAAATGTATACTAATTCTCATTTTAAATATAATATTACACTATATTTATAAATTTAGACTTTATTAATAAAATTACAACCCAAAATTAACTGATTTTAAATTTAAGTTCTTCAAATATTTAAAAACAATCTCAATCTTCATGGAAGTATGAAAATTAAAAACAATCTCAAACTTGATAGAAGTATGAAAATTGGACATAAAATAAAACTTATAGAATCTAGATATAAAGTTTTAGTAAAAGACTTATAAATTAAAACACTAAATTGAAATTGTTTTTATCATAATCCTATGTTGATAAAATTATATTTTACTGAATGAAACTTATAAATTTAAACGTAAATCGAAATTTAAAAAGCCTGGGTCTTAAAGCTATTAAAGAATTTGGACAAATTTGTAAAACATAATCTGTTCACAAGTATGATTTAGATTTTATAAAACACATAAATTTGTACATGATAAAGCATGTAAAACACATAAATTTGTACATGATAAAGCATATAAATTTGGACATATGATGATTCATTGGATTTATTTAGTTTGGATTAGATTTAAGGCATTGCGATGTGATGGTCAGTGACAAAGTCGACACTTTCATTTGGAATTGAAGGACCTCCTGGAATGATATATGTTGAAGAAAGATATTACCATATTTTTTTTACATTTACCTTGTCTCTGGGTCAGAATGGTACAGGTTGATATGGAAATGGCGCATTCCCTATCAGCGGAAAGTTGGAATGATATATGTTGAAGAAATATATTACCATTTTTTTTTTTACATTTACCCTGTCTCTGGGTCAGAATGGTACAGGTTGATATGGAAATGGCGCATTCTCTATAAGCTGGAATGGAATGATATATGTTAAAGAAATATATTACCATATTTTTCTTACAATGACCCTATCTCTGGGTCAGAATGGTATAGGTTGATATGGAAATGGCACATTCCCTATAAGTTAGAATGATATATGTGGAAGAAATATATTACTATATTTTTCTTACATTTACTTTGTCTCTGGATCAGAATGGTACATGTTGATATGAAAATTGCACATTCCCTGTAAGCTGAAATGTTTTGGTTGGTTGATGAAATCTTGGAAAAACTACAGCCAAGTTTCCATGATCCGTGTAAGTGTTATAATAAGATTCTGAAGATCATATCCATTTATTCCTCAAATACCCAAATGCTATTACCATTTAGATTCAGATACTACAGAGTTTGAACATTGTTAGTGGTTAAACATATTCCACTAAATAAGTGCATTATGGACTTGTACAAATAACTACAAGGCATATAAAACACTTCATATCTTTATTTTCTAGGGTATCAAAACAATCTTATTTTTGAAGATATCCCTTTCCATATTGAAAGGATTTGCATTAAATCATTTCTTTTTTCATGTAATAAAATGGGAAGCCTAGCATTGGGATAAACAAACATTTTCTGAAAATAGTCTGCTTAGGATATGGCTTGTGGGTGCTGAGCATATATCACCTGGCTCTTGGTTTTTATTATTTGGTTCAGTTGGAATGGTGGTCATAGGACCAAAGCAAAATTCGTGGCTCTGTGGGGTCCTCTATCTTTATTGTGCACATTGGTTTTCTCTTAGATCCTTGTCTGTTTTCAGGGATTCAGAAGTCTTTCTACATTGGATTAATCACATATCCTGTTTTAACCCTCCAATATTATCCGACTGGTTAATGTGCATTGGGGCCTTGTTTGAGCATTTCACTAATTTCACGTCATCCATATTCATCGTTTTTTAGAACACTACGACGAATAATTATGAAAGAAAGGACTATCCACGCACGTTAAATATAGTTAACGTAAAGTAAAAATATAGTTAGATTAAAGTAAAAAATAACGCAGATTTATTGATAGATTATTTATTTTAAATATAGTTAAATTAAAGTAAAAAATAATGCAGATTTATTGATAGATTATTTCTTTTGGTAAAGTTTTAAAATTTCAATAAATAGTATTTACCCATATAAAACAAATATCTTTATCAATAATATTGGTTCATGAAAAATATCTTCTCTAAAATTTGAAAAGTTGAAAAAGATGATTTGTTTTTTTAAATTAATAAAAAATAATAATTTCAATATCAATTATAGCAAATTTCAAGAATCATGTCATGATTATTGAAGTTATTGCAGAAAATTTACACATAGAGGTCAATATTTCTTGGAGAACCAAAATTCTTATTGCTCAATTAAAGACTAATTCTCATCAACTCTCTTGTGAAACCAAAAGAAATATCAGAGGAAAGAGTATATTTTTTGTTCTTCCTAAAAAGTAGAAATGTCATTTTAGAGTACCAACAAGAAAAGTTATGTAGATATTTTAACAGCTAGCTCTTAAAATAATCTATTCATATAAATAAAATTATTATTGTACGCATATCACCATTACAAAATAATTCTTATCCTAAAAATTAATAACTGTATAAAAATAGAATTATTATTAAATATATATAAATAAAATTATTATTGTATACATATCATCATTACAAAATAATAGGTAAAAATTAAAATAAATAAATTCAAATATTAACATAAAATAATTCAATGTGTGCTGTAAAACTATAAATAAGCTATGCAAATTTTTTTAGTTAACCACAAAAAAATCCAATGCCTTGCATAATTCTTAGGCAAGTATAATAAAGCAAATTTTGCATTTTTCCATGCCAGCTATTATCCTCTTTGCCTGCTTAAAAATAAATGAATACACAGTAAATAAAATAATGAGCAGATGTTTTATGCTAGATTTGACAAACTAAGAATATCAGTGATAAAATCTCAATAATAATAATTTTGACAGCTTTCTACGCCTGCTGTTCTCCTCTTTACCGATTTAAAATATAAAACTAATATGCAGACGAATAAAACAATTTTCACAGTTTTCTATGCTTATTATTGACTAAAAATAAATTAATACACAAAAGTAATAAATTAATACGTCGATTTCAACGTTTAAATTGCTTATGCTATATACGTGTAGTCTAACAAAGTGATGTTGCTACCCGGAAAATTAAAAAAGTAAAAGTTTTTGACAAAATTTTATAGAATATTTTGGAAATTTGGATTATAGATATCGAATTTCAAAATTTTGAATATTCTAGTTGAATCTATTCCACCATAAGAACAATTTAACCATTTCAACTTTCGAATTAAAAGAAAACAAAAATTCACACCGATTGAATTATCACTTCGATAAACAATATTTATATATATGGCAAACTATTACTATTATGATCGGTGATAAAATTTCAACTATAATTTCCACAATTATACTATTATCCTCTTATATTAAGATCTAGTATATCAAAGTGAGGGAGCACATTCATATGTACATTAGCACAGTGCGGCACAAGGATAGCTAATATTTTCTCCAAAATATACACAACATTGAGATCGTTTGAGATATTTTGAATTAAGGACACTTGGTTCTGTTGTGATGAGTTGTCATGTTGGCGTAGCAGGCGCCGCAAAGCTCTCGGTTCCCACTTTGTCCAGGTGGTACGCAGTTGCACCGCTCACAGCATGTCCCACAAGCTCTCGTACACAGACCATGCCGTGAGTTCAGTTTGCACCTTTCCTCACATGCACCTTTACAGTCTGCAAAACAACACAATATCCACAATATCAGTGACATTAATTAGTCAATCTCCACCTCCAGAATTTCCGTACTGATTTGGGTAATCATATTGAGTAAACAATATCTGTGGAGGTATCAGTTCATTAATGGGCATGAGCCGGGTAGTATATGTAATAGTTTGATAATGTATTTGGTTAAATCAGTTTATTAATGGGTATGGGCAGGGAAGTATATGCAATGAGTTCGATAACGTATTTTGTTAAATCAGTTTATTAATAGGTATAGGTGAGGTAATATATGTCACTAGTTTGATAATGTATTTGGTTAAATCTGATCTTGTCATATATTGCTTTGCATTGCTTTGCACATTAACGAATCAATAGTTTACATATATTGAGTATGGACAGGAGAGTATATGTCACTAATTCGATAATGTATTTGGTTAAATTTGATTGGTGGCATAAACTGCCTTGCCCATTAATGAACCAATAGCTCACATATATTGTTAGCCATCAAGTTGTGATATGTGCAAATAGATTGATATCAGTATTTATTAAATTTGATTGGTGTCATAAACCGCCTTGCCCATTAATGAACCAATAGCTCACATATATTGTTAGCCATCAAGTTGTAATATGTGCAAATAAATTGATATCAGTTTTTATTGAACTACCCGGCCATCCATTAATGCACAATGACAATATATGCCTGCACTTATTGAATTTAAGCAAGTACAAAATCCAAGAGTGACATACACTTAGATACATTAATATATGGATAATTCAGAAAATATTGATTACCTAAATAAATATATAAAAAAAAATTATCATCTTATAAAAAAATACATTCTCTCTCATTAATTAATAAAAAAGTAAAAATAAAATTATATGTATATATAAACAATCAAATCAACTATAAAATTAAGTATCACTTTCTATAACTTTCTTCAACTAATCACTCAAATTTTTTAATCATTAATTTTTTTAACCAATCAACTATAAGAAATCATTTTCTTATTTTCTAACTAATTTTAATTATTTATGTGTAATATTAAGTAATGTGGTTTCTTATAATTATCCTTATTTATATAAAAAATATTATTTTTAAATATAATTATAATATATTATTTTAATAAATATTATTCTACGGTGAGAAATATTAAGTTCTAAACTATTTCTTTCTCATAATTATCTTCACACTATTATTATACAACTTCAAAACTTACATTAAAATCTTAACATGTTTACAAATTAAATATATCAATCATTAATACTTTCAAAAAATTATTTATATTACAACAATATTATTAGATTTTATATTTAATTTTTTCAAAAACACCAACACCACTTCTTTAAAATTTAAATTCAATGTTAAATTAAATTATTGACATTTTTGAAAATTATATACTCAGTTACCAACCCCTTTACATTTTAATTCCCATTTTAAAAAACTATATACCCCTAGTTACCAACTCCTTACACTAATTCCCATTTTAAAAAATTATATACCCATAGTTACCAACCTCGTTACCAACCCTTTACACACTATGTAAGAATATAAGATATTTGATATTTGAGAATCATATTCTCCAAGCTACCCTTTACACACTGTGTAAGAATATAAGATATTTGAGCATCATATTCTCCAAGCTGCCAACATTCCCAAGACCTAGAGATAAATCATATATTTTTGAGTCACATATTCCCACTTGCCAACCCTCATAAAATATATTTTAAAGTTTATATAAAATAGTAATATTTTTTAAAGTTATATCCTCCTTACCAATCCCTACAACTTTAAACTCAATGCAAGGTCATAACATTTTTGGGAGATGCTACAACTACTAAGCACTCTTAAAACCTAAGTAATCTAAGTTAAGATCATATTTGAGATTATTATTTTAAAATAGGAAGACGGTATATAAATAATCATAGTTATTATTTAATTTTTGAATTAATTCATTATAAATTGTATTATTATATTATAAGGTTATATTATATTATTATTATTATTATTAAAATATTTTTAATTTTACTATTTAGACCAAATTCATATAGTTTTAATTTTAGATCATTTCAAAGTTAAATGGAAAAATGAAGTTGTGCGATTGTAAAATGATACAATTCTAAAATGATACAATTCTTACAAAAATAAACTTCCAATCTGAATGATCCTAGAAACTACAAACTCTCTTAAACCTATATGAAAATAAAAACATAAGTAATAATAACATACTCAAAAATTATATATTTTTAATTCATAGTACCCATAATCTACAAAGAATTTGATATTCTGACTTGTAATTTTATTAACATGCTTAAAATTTATATATTTATAATAAAAATCCTTATAATCTACAAAGAATTTGATAATCTAATAATGTAATGTAAAAAAAAGATTTGATAATCCATATATTATAATTTGTAGTATTGGCACCTGAACTAATATTTCACCCATGTAGTTTGAAGAGTCATTTAGGAGGTTTCAACACCTCTCATCCTAAAATAAACTTAAAAAAACTTGTAGTCTAATAATAATGGTTGCTTACCCAAAAAAAACTTATAATCTAATAATAATGGTTGCTTACCCAAACCCGTTTGGGTTGAGTAACTTACGAGTTTTCAACACCTCTTACCCTAAACTGAACTGAAAAACAATTTATAGTCTAATAATAATTGTTGCTCACCCCCAAGATGTTAGGGTGGCACCGGAACAAATTCCTGCCTAAAATGGACTAATGACCTGAGAACACAACCAAAAAATAAATAAGGAAATTTCGTTGTCAAGGTTTACCCCGCAGTTAGGTGCCAGTGGCCACCTGAATAGCATGAGGCGTAGTTTGGATTTGTGATAGGAATTTCTGCATAAGATAGCTCATTTATTTACGAAACTGCTATAATACCTCTCAAAACTACTACACTCAAGTACTTAGGAATTTCTGTACCAGTTGTTCATCTATTTAACAAACTATACACACACAAACATTGTACAAGATATCAATCCACTGCTCCAACCAAATGAACTCAATGCTATTCATAAAGATATAAACCACACCTATTGCTGGGAGAAGCCGGCGGTATATACCAGGTGCTTCAAGCTAAAATTACAAGGAAAAGCCACACAGTTAGCAACCATCAAAGTTAAATCAATGAGATTGAAAAAGCAAGAAATCATTTTTCCACACAGTTAGCAACCATCAAAGTTGAATCAATGAGATTGAAAAAGCAAGAAATCATTTTTCAATTGAAGAAATGTGTTTGAGTAGTGCTCAGCCATATAGAGTCAGGCTTTAAATTAAACCACAAAATATATGGAGACCAAATTTCTCCCTTAACATTCTAAAACTAAAACATCCACTTAACCCAAAAAATGTTAAAAAGCTAAAAACATCCACTTACCTCAGAAAATGTTAGATTCCCAGCGGTGGCATACTGTGCAGACACCTGCCATGCCAAGCGTTGAACCAGTAAATGTAAATGCCTCACAGGCTATAACAATGCTCAAGTAGGAAACAATTCAAGCTTGACTGACACACACAAAAGAAACAGTCTTCCCTTACTTGACATATAACCAGTAGCAGGAGACACACTGCAATGAGCTTCTTCACACTTTCAACTGAAATCCCCATGAAAACTAGCAGAGAAAAGGCTCTCCTGGAGTCACTTACCGCTAACCCTGCAACCTCTGCTCAGTTTTTAAAGGTGCCCTTCATTTGCTTAAAGCTTTGTGGGTGCATCTATTTATACTGGTGAGATTAAATGATATTCGAGTGTGATAAAGAAGTGTGAAACAACGGGCTGTCAAACTTTCAAGCGAAGTGTGATCCACCCACAAAGTCGTCAGGTGCTATCATTTAATAGTCTGAATTGTGCGGACATCGTGCCACTACTAGAAAAAAATAAGGGGGCTACAGTTCTCGGGCTCTAATTCATAAATGTATGCAGGAATATATATGTTTGAAAGAATAAATTAAGGTAAAATTGAACTAGTGATTTGGATGCAGGGTCGGAATTTAGAAATAGATTATTTATTAAAATTGGATAGTTTTTACTTTCATAGTTGGAAAGAAGTGTGAGGAAGTATGGGGAACTTTTTAATAGGCAATTTGTCAGTTAAATTTCATTTTTACTTGAAAGTATAAGTTGATAGTTAATAATATACTTGAAATTAAAAGTATAAATTGATAGTTGATAATAGATTTTGAGAATATTTTAGAATCTTATGAATATCAACTATGACGAACTTCATCAATTATACTTGAAAGTATTCATCCATAGTTGATAATAAAATTTGATAGTCTTTACACCTTTTAATTAGTTTTCACAGTTGGAAAGAAGCATAGGAAATATGGAGAACTTTTTAATAAGCTATTTGTCAGTCAAATTTCATTCTTACTTGAAAGTATAAGTTGATAATTAATAATATACTTGAAATTGAAGGTATAAGTTGATAGTTGATAATAGATTTTAAGAATATTTTAAAATCTTATGAATATGAATTATGACGAACTTCATCAATTATATTTGAAAGTATCCATAAATAATTGATAATAAATTTTGAGAATATTTTGGAATCTTATGAATATCAACTATAATTAACTTTTTAATCAGTAATTTATATTAAATTTATACTAAATAATTAACAATAAATTTTAAAATATTTTAAAATCTTATAAATAACAACCAGATATTGTATATTTTCCAATCAATTTAGAAATATTCTCTCAGATCTAAAATCAAGACAAGTTGAACCATTAATGTGACAATGTAAATTCAAGATTTTTTAAAATTCCAATAACCAGTTCTTTTTTTCTTTTTTTAATTCACATGGATAACAGTGTTCTCATTGATTGATTGATGAGCTTATATGGTAGACAGTACAGCGTACTGTCCATCTGGTTAAGAGCTTGCTATTATTGGACCATCCTTCATGACAACAAGTGACAACCTGGAGGGCGTTACAATCATTATCGAAGACAAATCATCATGTACGTCCTGCCTCCGGACCCTGGACTGAATAAGCTTTACAGCTAGTTGCGATTGCAATTTCCATGGCTGCCAGTGCCTAGTTCAAATGGAAAGCAGTGAATTAATTATGAATCGGCAGGACTTTTAAGGTTCACATGGCTATGTTAACAGAGATCTCTCTTTTGACCACCTCGAGATTCTGATGGCTGCAGGGATATATCTGAACCTTCCATTTTAAACAGTTAGTTATGATTCTTTTCTATTTGAAGGAACAGAACATTCCTATTATTTGTCAATTCAATAGTAAATGAATATCCATAAAAGCTGCTGCCATCTACCTTTCCTTTGGATCCTCCATCTACCTCGTGATTCGGTGGCCCATAATGTAATATATATGTAAGCTTTACGATATCTTTATCAATAACCTCGAAATTGGGAAAGGGGAAATTGAATATAATAAATAGATGAAGATATTTTTATGCGCATGGGTTGAGGGTAGGAGTTGATTGTGAAACATACACACTTTCTTCTTTGATGTTCAAATTTCTTTCAATCTCACACAATTTTCATGATAGTATTTTACAGTTACATAATGATATAGACATTAATTCTTACAATCTATCTTAATGTATAACTTGTTGTATAAATATGGGATATTTTGATTATAATGAATCATGAATTATAGTTTTGTGTGTTTGAATAGAAGTCTATCACTTGAGGGCTAGAAAATATGTGAGAGATGTGTGATTTAATCTTTGGTAAATATGTAGGAGCATATAGGGTTTTTTAGTGTTTTGTGTATTTGTACTTATTGTGAGGGAACCATTTATTGAAAGACAAGAAAACCAATGTATTGTTTCGTTGGATGTCTTTCAAGGACTTATGGCCATTATCATGATATTGAGCCACATGAAGGTTAGTCATTAAACGATCTAAGTTTGTGTGCCATCTTTTAATAAAAGCATATTTATAAGCACTTTCCAAAGTTTTCGTGTCTACTACCTATTGCCATATCAGAGGGCCCACAATGTTGTTTAAGAGTTCTTTATCTGAGTCTCGGCCTCGAAACCAATGAATGATGCGTTGGTTGGTGTCCTTACAAACCTTCTCCGTTGGAACCTATGATTTGGTCCTTTATTAATGATCCACTAATATGCAAACACCTTGCAACTACTCTCATGTCAATTGTACCTGTGAACCAAGGTCAATAGGTGACTTGGCAAGCACAAGAGAGGTGGAAGCTCTCGTGGTACAATCTATTGAATTCATATTTTCCTTCTTATATTAGTTATCTATAACTTATTTTATAAGCATATTTCTCTTCCAAGACAAAAACAATCAAATATACCTTAGAAATACAGATGGATTCGTTGATTTGTTCATAGAAATTTATATTATTAAATGGAATAAATGAATGATGATGAATATAGATGAAAGTTAGGTTGTAAGATTGGCTCTTAGTACATTCAATGACTAGACCAATTTCCTAGATAAATCACGAGTACATCAATAGGCCATGTATTTTGGTAGATGGAAGTACATTAATAGAATGGCTAGTGATTCAATGATACAAACATGAAATTGATTTTGTACTCTAAAGAAACTATGTCTTCGAAGGACTAAGTGGAAGTATAGCTCAGTACGGATGGTTGTGATGGAGATTGAGCCAGGAGATTTCAAAATAAATAAAGATCCTAATGAAGACTTGATTAGACAAAATATCAAGACAAGTACTCATTATGAGAAGGTGTTAGAGATAATTTTTTTTGTAAGTCGATATCATATTCACTCTTCAAAAAATATTTACATAAATAGTAACAGCAAAAAACAGGTGGTCTCACCCCGACCAGGTTTGTTGACGGTCGCATACAACAAATGACAAAAGTACAAAAAGGAAATTATGGACATCATCCAAAATCGAGAAGGCTAAAGGCACCAGAAGAAAAGTAAAACATAGGGAACACCTATAGTCATGATATTCATTCGACATTATGGAGGTTGGGTTGTTTGGGGCTATCCTAGGAGGAAGTTGAGGCTGAAATGAGCATTGGATGTGCTCCTCGAAATTATCCATCCAGGACTCTAGCTTCTCCACCTTCTCCAATAAAATGTTTTGTCCTTGCTAGACTACCACAATACACTCTCGAATGTGAAAGTAGTGCAATTTTTCCAAGGTAGCTACGAGTTCCACATGTTCCTCCCGTCAGATTGGTTCCGTAGGTTTCAATTGCTCCAGTAGGGATTGAATCAATTCTCTACAATTTTCCAGGAAACAATGTTGAATGACCCTTGAACCAGGAACTGAAGATGTTGCAGCCCCTCACCGACCCAAGCCGCTACGCCGTCGTGCCCTGCCCCTTGCTAGTTCTCGCGACGATCGAGCCTCGCGGCCCTTCGCCAAGCCATGACACCCTCGACCACCCTACACACCATCCTCCATCCTCTGTGAGCTTCTTGATGAGCCACAAACACCTCCATCTCTCGTTATGTATTCTGCAATTGAGAAGTCGGGTCCTCCCATCCCACCGAACCGAGATTTGGAGGGAGGGAGGACTTCCCTCTTCTCGGAGCTAGGCGCATCATCATAGGACTTGAAGATTCACTTGCAATGTAGTAGACCCTCTAAGTGTGCCCGACCCACACCAACTAGGCCCGCCACATCCAGTTCAGAAACCAACAGCCTCCCAGACAGGGTTGCGGACTTTCACACCCGTAACCACACAACACGACACAAAATTAGGAAATCTGCCACCCCACCAATCAAACCATCCCTACCTCGAACACATAGAGGTATTGTAATTTGAATAATTTGCACGTAACAAGGTTGGAATAAGCACAAAATTTCCCAACACATTCTAAGGACCTCCCACCCAACTGCACCAGCAATAAGAGACCACTTCTACCTCCAAGATTTCCCCCCCCTTCCTCCTGAAAGACACAAAAAACCTCACATGGAGTATCCAATCAACCCAATTACAGGCCCAGAATCCAAAATACAAAAGCCATCTATAGAACTGCCACCACTCCCTGGAGCAATGCCGCCTACACGGTTCATTTCAACTACCGAAAGACCCGTAACCCCAGAATACCAATACCGAAATCGACCAGAAGCTTTAGAAGGCCAATTCCACGGGGAACCAAAGTCGGAAACCACACATAAAAAAAAAAAAAAAACACCCTTGTTGCAGGAAAGTTACCAATTTATAGAGCCAATAGCCTGGGGATGAACCTCGTTTTCGGGGGCGCCCTACTGCCCAACAAAAATGACGACGCTTCCCCGGCCGATGAGAAAACGACCAGGAAAGAGCATGCACCTGAAACGAAAAATGAATGAAGTCCCCATCCACCATTCTCGACCTTATAACGATGTCTCCCACGTGTTAATTTTTCCTAAAGCGGCATTGTTCTTTACTTTCATAGTTACATTTCAACATTAATATGTTACATTCACCCCAAATAATTATTCCATTGGAAAAATATGTATTATTAACCATCAAAATATATAACTATGTAGAAAGAACAACACCACCATCATCATCGTCATCTAAGCAGCGGAAAATAAAAATATCAAAGGAAGAGAAGCATGAACACATAGAGACACTAGGATTGGTCCGAGACCAGGGAAAAACCCACTATGGGGAAAACCCTTGGAAATTCTTCTTCTTAGATCGTCATCAAATGATTCAGGAACAAGAGTACAATGATCCATGAGTACATATATTTACGATGTAGAAAAACCATACTCATACTTTTGCATGAAGGAAACTGAATCTGAGAACTGAAATGCACTGACGCTGCCTGTAGCAAACGGATGAACACAGTTAATATTGAATGAGAACTAAAGATACATCTGCAATGAAAACAAATGGATCTGATCTACAGATCAGCAGATCTATAATACCAAAACACAGACCTGAAATATCACCAAGTGATCTCAACTCTAAAGCCCTATATTTTAATCCAAGCGCAATTGTGACTAAAAAACTTATGTCTGGAAGCGTTGCAACTGAAGGTGAATCAAATTATATCTGCCTAGTAATTCTTTGAGCCACAACCTTAACATGCTCAACCCACAGCTTTGGGGCTCTGATCCGCTACCACAACACTTTGTTCCTGCGACTCTGCTTCGTATCATCCCCATTTGACCTTTGCGACAAGGTTGCACCCTTAACAAGCTTTTCCAGTGACTTTGGCTCCTTTGTCGTAGGCACAACACACCCTTCCTGCGGCTCTGCTGACAGATGCCGCTACCTAGACCTTTCTTGCCAACGTCTTTGGTCCAATAGACCTAGATCTGAAATCTAATCCCAATCCACTATGCAAGCTCCTTCTGACGTACCTATGCGAGCCTAGACATAAACATAGACGAAACAAAATGATGGATGAAAATCATAGATCGCTTGAGAAAGTGTATAAATGAGCTTTAGGTCGCCTCTACTTATAAATTTGTGAAGGACCACTTGGGGCTTTGACCAAATCAACATGCGGTCAGGCCAACCCATAGAATAATAAATTAATTCATAACTTAACTTATGCTTAACCGTTTGGGGTGATCTATAGGTCGATTTTGATCCTCTCAAAAAGAGGAATCTAATTAAATTATTATATTAATCATTTTAGTTCTCCATAATGGAATTTTACCTTAGTTGCAAATATTAACACTCCCTCTCAAATTGGAAGGATTCCACTTTGCAATCTCTTCTTGTAGTTCTCTGCATCATGGTGTCATCACGGATTAACAAAATCTATTTATATATTTTCATCGATAAATATTCCATTTGGATATTCATGTGTCATCATGTGTCATCATTGAGCATCTTTGTCATGTAGTCATCATGTTGTGAACCTTTCTCATTACAAATCATCAATGTATTCTTCAGGCTTATTTCTGTTTATCTCTTGATTGCTTATGCTTGTATGTTGAACATTCTTGGATCTAGAAGAAGAATTTGTCACCAAAGGGGAGCTTCGACAACCACCCTTCATTCATCAGGTTTTCATTCTGGAATCTTTGCCATTGGGTTCTACCCGGAATATCATCAATGGAGAGCATGTCAATAAGGAGTACATCTCAACCTGTAATCGCATCGAGGAGCACATCTCGACCCAAAATCTCATGGGGGAGCTATACATGTACAACCCCATATCTAGAAATAGGATACCCATCCACGTAGGGGAGATCATCTCGACCCTGGTGTCACATCAGGGAGCTCACTCTCAACCCGGAATCACGTAGGTTTATTTCACATCGGGGAGCTCACTCTCAACCTAGAATCACATTGGTTTATCCCAACCCATCCTATTGCCTACTGGTATTCCCATCGATGACCCTAAATAGTCATGTGGGTAGAACACATGCATCATAATCCACTTGGGTTGTACACCCCATGTACACTCTCAACTCATTGGCCAAACGAGGAGCGGTATTCCTGATATGAAATTTGATTGTTAGTTATTGCTATGCTAATATCATTTTCAGAAGTAATATGAAAGTGCTTATGTTTTCTTCTTATACAAGGGTTTATAGATGTTCTTATGATTGATAAAAAAACAAACTTGTTGATATTAAGTTGATTTCATGAACATAAAAGCATGGAAACTAAATTTTAATTGCAACATATAAACACAAAACAAACCATGAAAACTGAATCAAATAAACATGGCTTTTATGATGGATTTCACCCCTCCTGGGCTACATCTCCTTGGTCCAGCTTCCATGACATAGGCCTTTGTATTAGCTTCAATTGTTCAAAAGTGATGTTTACAGTCTCCTTTTGCCTCTTCAACCTGCTCCAATGGCTCCAAAACATCAAAATATACCAAGAATGACTCTTCCTGAGCTAAAATTGGTCAAAAATTGCCTCAGTTATGGAAAAAACCAATTTTCCTACATTTTCTCCACCAAATCTGGAAACTGTCCAGCTAACTCCACTAAATTTGGAGCTCCACCGCAATTGGCGAACTCCGCCAACTCCGCCACCAAACTAATCACGTAATTAACTAGAGATAAGCACGGATTAAATGTAATTAATTTAATTTTAAATGATAATCGCATTGTAAGCCCTCAGCCCTCCACCACGGTCACGGGGTAAGGTCTCATGGTGAGGGGGCTGCTCCGCGAGGCTGG
Source organism: Pinus albicaulis (assembly GCA_034641835.2). Taxonomy (NCBI): domain Eukaryota; kingdom Viridiplantae; phylum Streptophyta; class Pinopsida; order Pinales; family Pinaceae; genus Pinus; species Pinus albicaulis. Next base: position 44,005 of record JAXQQM020074992.1, read on the forward strand.
CCCCCCTCCTCTGCCCGAGGATTCTCTGTGTAAAACATAAATAGGTGTGCGACCCCATACATGTTAAGCAACAATGTATGGTGTAATGGTATTCGAGGGCACTAGCATGGCAGAGGTCGCGGGGTCGACCCTGACCTCAGCCCTTTATCCAACATATAAATTTTACCATATGAAATATTTGACATTCGACCTTTGAAATAAACTTTGGTTATAAAATGTGTTTGTGCCAAGCTTGCTTGCCATGGCGGGGGGCACATGGTAGCCCTATCTTCACCACATGTCCCTTCCCCATTGGCCACAATTCCACCATATTTTAAAAATTAACAATGCACCATGATTACAAATTTGACCTTTGAAAGTCATTGGAAAATTTCCAATTCCACAACCAAAACTAGCGAATTTGGTCGTGAAACTTGTCATAGTGTCATTGGGCTAAACCTGGAGAATATTCCCTACATATTCTTGAGATGCTGACTGGGCTTCCAAGTCATCAGTGTGTCACTGTTCTGCACTTTTTTTACCTGTTTGGGAAAATGGATAGTAGGTCATAACTTCTTCATCCAGAGGCGGATTTGCACGAAATGAATTACGTCGAAATCATAGTAACACGCTCTACACATTCATTCTAGTTTGGATCATTTCTGAGCACTTTAATTTTTGAGCTAAATACTGAGTCTCTGATCTTTCCTCCCCACTAGAAGCCTTTTGGACCCCAAAATATACTATCAATTGTTCAGTAAGTGAGGGTACAACTCCCTCACCCTTTCAATCTCCATCCATTTGGCCTTGGAAGGATTTTATCTCTTGAGTCCCACTCTAAGGTATTCGAGATTCCCTCTCCTTGAATTTCTAATTCTTCTATCAAGTATGAGATCTTGTTGAAGTTCATCAAGATATTCTGGTGAGAAATCATCTATTGATGGTATTTGAACATGCTCTCCTTGATCATCAATCAAAGGAGGCTCAAACAATCTCAAATCATCAACATTAACGACAGAATATATTTGCATATAAGGAGGAAAATCTAGCTTAAATTCATTGCTACCAATCTTTTCCGTAATTTTAAATGGACCATAACGGATTGGCTTAAGATTTTTACCTTCCCCTTGCAATATTTATTTTCTGATATATAACCAAACTTTATCTCCAACCTAGAATTTTTTATTAACGCGGTGTTTATCATGCCTTTCTTTGTAGCTGCTTTGACTCTTTTCAAGTTGTTCTTGCACTGTGTGATGTACCAATTGAATTTTCTCAATGAACTTCCTTGCCTTATCTATGTCACTATGACCATCTATAGCAACATATTTCTCAAATATGACTTCCAAAGGCGATCTTAGCAACTACCCAATACATGCCTCGTGTTTGTGGAAGAATTCTTTGCCCTGTTGTATGCATGTTGAATGTAATGCAACTGTTCATCCCACAACTTGGGATGTTTGATGCAATGACCTATAAGAAGATGAATGAATGTCATGTTAACCACCTCAGTCTAACCATCTATTTCCTGATGAGATTTTGTACTCTTCTTCAACTTTGTGTCCATCATGTCCCATAATTTTGACAAAAAAATCCCAATAAACTGGGTATCTTAATCACTTACAATAGAAGTAGGAAGATCAAAATGAACCCATACATTTTGAAATAAAATATGAGTTGTTTGTTCAGCTGTAATTGTTTTTTTACATGGCATCAAAAGACACATTTTGTTGAACCTATCTACAACAACATACAGGTAATCATGACCTTTCCTTGACATTCGAAGACCACCTACAAAATCTATTGAGATACTCTCCCAAGGATGTGAAGCAACCGGAAGTGGAGTGTACAATCCAAGCTTCATATTACTAGGCTTACTTATTGTGCATAAAGAATATCCTCTAATAAAACGAGATACACTATCAATCATGTGTGGCCAATAACAATACCTTCGGAGATTCGCTACCGTCTTGCCTAAACTGAAATGTCCAGCAATCAATGAAGTATGTGCCTTCCTTATGATGTTGTTTCTTTCATTAGGGGAATTTTGAGGTCTAAAATGGGCCTCCTAAGAAAAATGTACAACCAAAATAAACTCTATAAAAACCAATAGAATTCAAGATGATGATGTCAACCATGGGGGATGATTCACCTTTTTTGGAGTAAAAAAGTAAAAACATTAAAAAATAATAAAAATTATAAAACGAATTTTTCAACTCGTATTTTCAACTTATCTCCCTAAGGATTTTCTCAAATTTCAAGTGAAATTACTCATTGGATGAAAAATTTAATTCCTCATCCAAGCAGTACCCATGTTGCATACTTTTGACAGACCTTACTACACAAAAAATGAGAAAAACATGAAAAATGTGATTGCAATCACGCTTTTCATGTATTTATCGTTTTTCGTGTAGAAGATTACATCAAAATTATGCAACACGGGTACTCCTTGGATGAGGAATTAAATTTTACTCCCAATGAGTATTCCTGCTCAAAATTTGAGTAAAACCTTCCTGTGATAAGTTCAAAATATGAGTTGAAAATTAGTTTTTTCTTTTTTCCCTCTAAAATTTGATGATGTAATCAAATATTATTCTATTACTTCCACTATTTTTTATAATTTCCTTAGGAGGCCCATTTTAGACCACAAAATTCCCCTAATGCTCCCTGTGCTATATATTACTTGCCCAAGTGATACAATAAATTGCTATGCACATGATAATATAACTCTTCATTTTGGTTTCCTTGACTGAAGCTGTCATACACATCTTGAAAATCACTATCATATGCATATTGTTCAATGTAAATTTCATGCATAACTAAATTGTGCTTGAGTATAATAGATGAATTTACAATAGTCCTAAAGAGCATATCAACTACCTTATTGTAGATTCCCTTTTTATACCCGATAACCAAATCAAATTGTTGTAGAAATCCCATCCATTTGAAATTTCTTTATTGCTGCAACTTTGACTATGATTGCAAGTACTGCAATGGTTGATGGTCAGTATAGATAATGGTCTCTTTCCCCATCAAATAGTGCTTCCATTTCTTTAAAATTTGTACCAATGCATATAAATCTTTTTCATAGGTGGGATAGTTAGTCACATCTCCATTAAAAATTTTAGAATGAAATGAAATAGGCTTACCATGTGGTATGAGAACTGCTCCCATGGCATAATCACTTGCATCTGTTTGGATCTAAAATGGCTGTCTAAGATCCGGAAGAGCCAATACCAGTGCTGAACTGATATTTTTCGTTAAAGCATCAAATTATTTTTGCTGCATAGATTCTCCCCAATGGAAGACTTTCTTGACACTTGTCAATGCATGTAATAGAGCTGCAATGGAAGAAAAATTAGCAATGGATTTCCTCCAATACTATGCTGCCCAAAGAAAGCTTCTTTCCTCTGTAACTGTATTGGGCTTGGTCCAATTCAGAATGACCTCTACTTTGGAAGGGTCTATCTTCAACTAACCTCCTCCAACAATTTGTCCCAAATACACTAAGGAAGTCTTTCCAAATTCACACTTCGACATCTTTAAAAATAACTGCTCTTTTTTCAGGACAACAAGTACCTTGTTCACATGCATGACATGTTCATCTCTTGATTTGATGAATATCAAAATATCATCTAAGTAAACAATGATGAAGTCATCTATAAATGGTATTAGTACATCATTCATGACTAACATGAAAGTAGCTGGAGCATTTTTTAGACCGAATGGCATAACTAGCCACTCAAACAATCCTTGTCTAATTTTAAATGCAGTTTTCCAAATGTCCTCCTTAGCTATTATAACTTGATGAAGCCACTTCATAAGTATAGCTTAGTGAAATACTTTGCATACTTTAACTGATCAAGCAAATCATCAATGTGTGGGAGTGGATAGCAATTATTTACTGTGATTTTATTTAGTGCACAGAAATCTATGCACATGCACCAAGTTTCATCCTTCTTTGGTACCAAAACAATCAATGAGCCACCTATAAAATTGTTCATAAATTCTTGGATTTGATTCTTGATTTCAAAACTCTCCATAATTGACATGCGATACATACCAATGTTTGGAAGTGGAAAATCCTGCTATAGCTGAATCTCATGATGAATTCCCCTCTTGGGAGGTAACCCACTTGGTTCTTGAAACATCTTGCCATGCTGAATTACCGCATCAAACAAATCATATTTTAATTTGTCATCACATCCTTCAAAATATTCATATTCAACATCATCCTTTTTCTTGATCATGAAAAGCACATAATTTTTACTTTAATTAGCTAGCCTCTTCATTTTCCCTGCATTATCTAAAGAAATATTCATCTTTTTGCGATGGGCTCTCACAATATACTCCACCACATCCTTAAGAAAATGATAATTGTTCTCTTGGAAATAAAAAACTACTTTCCTGTCATACAAATATGGACTTCCCAAGATAATACTGGAAATATCAAGTGGAACCACATCTAACTCGACTCATCAACAAAGTTTGCAGTAATAGCAAATCGAAATATGCATTTCCTTGTAACCTATAAATTGGCATTCTTAACTATCCAACCCAAAAAGTATGGTTTATGATGTGGTACGGTTTCAAGGTTAAAATTTTTGACCAAGGCTTCTGAAATCAGGTTTTCTTGTGACCCACTATCAAACAATGCATCAATCTTTGTATGATTTGAAATCACTCTCACATGGAACAATTCTATCATTGTGTGTTCATTTGGAGTGTTGTTGTGACTATTTGAGGAACTAGTAATTTCTATGGCTTCTTTTCCATTTTTGACCATGGCTACAATCTTGGTCTCATCTCCGGAATCAGATCCAAGATCATGTTGTGTGGTGGCAATCATCTTTTGTTTCCCCTTTTTATTTGGTTTCTTAGGCCCTAGTTCGGTATGTAGTTTTCAACAGTGGGCGTCATCATGCCCCTCTTTGGAAAAATGTTTGCATGTAGTTTTCTCCCCTTCTTTCTTGATGCTTGCATTCTTCTTTCCCTTCCATTTTCCTCCCTTCTCTTTTCCCTTAACCTTGAATGGCTTCTTCTTACTACCCTCTTCCTGAATGTTCTTTCCCCTTGCTTCAATATGTGTGGCTTGCACACATACTGCATCTAAATTTCTTGGGTTAAACATAAGGATAGTATGTTTCAAATAGGAATATAAACCCCCAATCTATCTCAAGAGTGTGTCCTGGGAATTCAAGTTTACTCCTAATAGCAAAGCCCTCTTTATAAACTCCTGGGTATGCTCTTGAGCTATTTGGCCCTTGAGTTTCCTAAAGTTTTTCCAACTCATAATTACCTTTTGCATATAGGCTAATGGATAAAACTATATTTTAATGGAAGAATTAAATTCAACCCAAGAAATGGATATCTTACCATGGATTCACATTTCCTCTTAAGTCTTTTACTCCCACCAAACTAGTGTTGCTCCTTCTAGCCTCAATGAAGCCAAATGGATCTTTAAGTCGTCCTCTTGTAGATTCTGAATTCTGCAGTATACTTCCAATTGATAGATCCAATTGTCCACATTCTCTGCATTTACTTCACCATTGTACATGGGAATTTCAAACTTGATGTCCAACTTGATTAATGGATTTTTTCCTTTAGGGGTTTTTTAATGAGTGTGGGTGGTTTTTGTGGTGGAAGTGGAAGATGATGTTGATGGAGACGATGAGGATGAGGATGGTGGAGATAGAGGTGGCTTCCCTCCACTACCCCTTGTTTGGTCAATTTAGTGTGTCCTAAATTGCTACATTTAATTTGTCAATCCGGGATTCGTAAGCTGACGAAGTGTGGCGCACTATATGTGCAAGATAACCTATCTCTTAATTTTTTGTCGTTTTTGGATTTTTTTTGTGAAATTCTAAAAGACAAGTATGGAGACAAATATTCAAGACAACAATGTATTTCTAATGATTTTCCAAACTTCAAAGGGATTTTAAAAACACACAATGAAAAAATTAATTCTTCAAAGAAAATGAAATTGCATCACTACTCTAGTCAAACAAACAATGAACTACTGATCATGAAACTCATTATTCTTGCTGCTGTTCAAACAAAAAAGAAAATATGCTGAAAGAAATCCAAAAGTTGCAACAACGTAAATCTAAATCAAATTACATCAACTTATCTTCTGATCCCTCATCATTAGTCCAGCTATGATTTTCGGAGGTAACCATAAACAACTTGAGTAACCTGATATCTAACTTGTAGAAAGTAAACTAATATCAAACTACACATTCATAATTCAATCCCTCACCATCAGTCCAGCTGTGGCTTTCAGAGGTAACTGAAGATGTCATGAGAAATTTAATATTTCTAACTTGCAGAAAGTAAACTAATATCAAACTACACATTCATAATTCAATCCCTCACCATCAGTCCAGCTGTGGCTTTCAGAGGTAACTGAAGATGTCATGAGCAATTTAATATATCTAATTTGCAGAAAGTAAACTAATATCAAACTATACATTCATAATTCAATCCCTCACCATCAGTCCAGCTGTGGCTTTCGGAGGTAACTAAAAATGACATGAACAATTTGATATATCTAAATCTAACTACTGAAACAAATGTGCAAGATTGAAATAAAAAAAGCAGTACTGAAATTAAACAGAAACTAAGAAAAGTAAATTAGCAGCAGAACAATATTAATTCCATGTCATTAGTCAAAAAGTTATGCAAATGTCCGGGCTGCCTATTTATAACCTGAAACAAGAACACTGATCAGTTAACAATAACATAAAACATGAAAGATTATGGACAGAAGCAAGATGTAAAGCATGAAAGATTATAAACAGAAATGAAGCATATATACCATGAAAGATGCAATGTATAAACACGTGAATGAATTATGGCACAATGAGCTTAAATAAATAAAACAAGAACTATACAATAATGCACAAAACCTCAGCGTGTGCAGGGGCCCTCTACACCAGCCTTGGCAACAGACTTCAAGTACGAATTACGCTTGGAAACAAAGTCTTCTTATATATTAAAATGCAGTCATAACAGAAAGGTGATATTACGGCACAGTGGCAACATAATTACATTACAGAGCTATTTGGAAGCTAATGGAGACTAATCTAATATGTGTATGCAAACGCATTATTTATAACAAAGGAAATATAACTAATTCCCTAAAGTTTGTGCTGATGGAGAACACGTAAACCATTACGTCCAGAGATCTAGGATCATGGCTGCGTTGAGGAGTAAATCTATGCAGAGTGGATGTTGGATTCGTCTATGGAGCCGTGTACAGGTGTTGATGTGTCTCCCGCAACTCAGAAATGGCCATATGAATCTTCACGTGACGAGAAACAGAGTCCTGTCACCGTGGGACTCTACGGTTGACTTCCACTTGGCCACCTTTGACCGCAGCTTCCTTAAGTGAATTTTCTCAAGCCAATAGGACACGATCCATGTCCACTTCATTTCTGACTTGCCCATGTGACTCGTTCTTCCTAAGGACACCTGTAACATATACTTTCACAAAATGGCTGCGGAAAGTTGCAGCAACTGCGGAAAGTGGCAAGATTCCGCAGCTAAATGAGCAAAAATCTAAATCAAGCAGCAGACACAGAATATAGTTAAAAACCATTTTAGATGCTCTTTTTTAATTAATATACAATGATATTGACAACTGGGAAGGTTCAGGTGAATGAAAAAGGTCTAGGAAGATGTATAAGAACAATGCAGATTTGAGACTCAACATACCCCCATTGTGAAGGTGTTGCATGTCCTCATGCAACCAAAATTTTGATAATCCTTCTTCAGTTCATATGCCTTGACACTTCAGCCAGTACATCCAATCCTCTCCTCTTCTTCCTTGGTGCTGCCAACATCCTGGGCTTCTTCATTAAGCATCTAAATTTGATATTAACGAGTGCTCTGCTTAACTTCTGGCATTTCTTTTTCAATTTCTTGTTCTTCTTCTGCTATATTCCCAGATGTAGCATGGTATTATCATGAATGATTTTGTCCAATTTGCTTTGTTCCTTCAATGTCTCATTTTCATTTTTAATGTGTCTATTTAAAAGCTCTAGCTCAAAGACTTCCTGTTTTAGTGATTGGACTAAATCATCTTGTACTGTGTGAGGCTGAATGGACGAAGTACTGGGACCTGTAGCTGATTTTTCTAAAGATTCTATATAATCATATACTTCCTGCTGCTTGGGGTCTATATCAGGTGTCATTTTTATTGGGCTGTCCCCAAAATGCCGTGAAGGAGAGTTATCTTCAAAATCTGGCTGAGAGGGGCTCACATCAACATCTTGCTGAGAATGGGATGGACTATGTTCAATGTCTGACTGAGAATGAAATGAACTAGGTTCACTAACTGACTGAGAGTGAGATGGACTATGGTTAGCTGGGGATTGTTCAGATGTTTCTTCTCCCAAATCAATAAAATGAGGACCCTTCATTTGTGTTTTCCTCAATTTCCCCTTAAGTCTGGAACTTCTTCTCACACGCTGTGGACCACTGTCCTTTTGCTTTTTTTTTCCTTTCTCTTTCTTCTTGGCTATAGATAAATGTTCTTGAAGATGAACCAATCTCTCAGATAACACTTGATGATCTTCTTCTTCAGAAGAAGGGGTTTGATGTATAGCCTCAATACTTTTTCTCTCTTTTGGTGTTATTGGCTTTTTACCCTTGGTTTCTTTCTTCTTCCTTTTTGACAATCTCTCTTCCCTACTGGTTCTTTCAATTGCAGTAGTAGGAGTACTTTGAGTTTCATTATTTGTTCTTTTTCTCCTACTCCTTCTTGATGTGCTACCTTCAGGAATTTCCTGAGGTTCCTCAAAGAAATTTCTAATCAAAAATTGTTCCCATGTGTCTTTCTTCTCCTTTAACTCTTTTTCAATCAAAATTTTTACAAGACCGTGGTGATATAGATGTAGTTCTACATCCCCTAAATGCTTCTGAACAGTCACAAACATTTTCTTCAAACTATTTAATAGAAAATATGGGAGATTGAGAGTTTGATTATCTAGAAAATTCATCAGCAATCTGGTATGGTACATATACATGGACCCAAAACGGCCTTCACAAGTAATGAATTTTTGAACAACTAGCAGCAAAGTAGCCCATTCCTCTTTCAAAGCATGAACATGAATTCCTCTTTTAAAAATAGTTATGTCCATACCTTGGTTTCGTAAGATTATTCTCCAGGCTTCATCACTAATGCTTTTGTTTTTAAACCAACGTTCACCCTCTTGAAGAAGTTCTGTGGCAGATGCTATAGATGCCTCATTCACCGTGAACTTAAGGTCTCCAATCTCTACCTCCAGGCCATTGAACGACCTTGCAAATGCTTTTGTCACTTCTTTATGATAGCCTCTGAACTTTTGGATAAACCGCAGCCACTTTGCTTTCTTCAATATATCCCTGACTTGCGGATATCCTTCCATGAATTTAGGTCCTTCTGGTTCTGCTCTTAACAATTTACCCATCTTTCTTTCTGCTCTTTAAAAACTTGCCTGCGTGAGGAGGGTTCAATGGAAGTAGGACGGCTGAATGAACGGAAATGAGCACGATGACTGTAGGTAGATATTAGAGAGTGGGTATACAGACTGTAGCGTAACAGAGAACGAAATGGGGTGAAGCGGAACAGAGAAGGGTTACGTGAGCATGGCGGAAATGCGGCTGTGAGATTAATAGAACAATAGGAGGAGTATAACACATCCGGCAGTGTTTTAAAATTTGGTGGCTGCAAAATAAATGTAAGCACGTTTAAACAACGGCTATGGATTTTATGCGGCTGAAAGAAGCCGTAGTCAAATCAACTACGTCTCATTGTCATAGGTGGAATATCGGAGTATGAGTGAAGATCGGAGGTTTAATTATGGGACCGTTTGAGAATGAATGTGGGAGGATCATATGGAGATCGTGAAAGGGTTACGGAGTTTGTCAATATAATCATTGCACATAATGGATGGAGCTTATGGTTTAGAACTATATAAAAATGTGTTTTCAATGCTATTTGAAATGGATTTTACTCATACCTTGGAATCTTTGCCTTTTTCCTTGGTCTTCAATTAGTTGCTCCTCATTGGTATCTTGAATACCCCATGTCTTCATAATTGGTCCTCTCACCTGCATTTAATTTCATGATTATGGAAATAACATCTGGCTGTACATTCTTTTGAAAATAGAGTGGTAGCTGCGGAATCTGCTTCTAGCTGCGGAAACTGGAGTCAGCTGCGGAAACAGATGTCAGCTGCGGAAACTGACACAGCTATTATTTGGGTGAATGAACATGAACGGATGACAAATGACTAGATGGAAATGGTCATGAAAAAGAATTTTATTGGTGAAAATGGAATGAAATAGATAAAATGAAGTGGAATGGAGTGAAATGAAGTGAAATGAAGTGGAATGAAGTGGAATGGGTGGTCACAAAACTTGTGAAATGAAAGAGAGATTTTTTTTTTGGAAAATATAGAGTGTCAGGTGTTCATGATTTTCACCCTATATTTTCTGTATAAGACTGCCAATCAGTGATTGGTTTTCAGGCTTATACAAATATTTTTTTTATTTTTTTTAATTGAAAGAACAAAAGCTAGGCTGGTGGAGAAGAAGAATTCTTCTGTACCAGCCTGATTGCAGAATTTTCTTGAAACATTTTGACAAAATCCTCTTTTGAGAGTGGCTTATGATAAACTTTCAATCTATGGCCATTCATAATAAGAGGAGTTTGAAACTCATCAATGGTCTTGATTCTTACCGCTCCATTGTTAAAGATCTTGTCAATCTCATATGGCCCAAGCCAATGAGTCTGAAATTTTCCTTGGAAATCTTTAAACTTGGAATCAAATAACAATGCCCAATCTCCTTCTTAAAACTTCTTCTCTTTGATGTACTTTTCATGCCATTTAGCTCTTTGATATTGAACTAGATCAGTTCTTAAAATTGCTTCTTATCTGATCTCATCTAGCTCATTCAACTGCTCCATTCTATGCTTTTGGGCTTCTGATAAGTCCATCCCCAACTGAACTGCTATCTTGAAGGTCTTGACTTGGAACTCAATGGGGAGCAAGACTTCTTTCCCATAAACAAGTTCATAGGGAGAATATCCTGTTGTATTTCTCCATGTAGTTCTGTAGGCCCACAAGGCTTCAGGAAGCCTTTCTGCCCAATCTCTTCTATGTAGATGAACAGTTTTGGTGATGATACTTTCAAGAACTTTATTTGTGGACTCCACTTGACCATTTGCTTGCAGATGGTAAGGAGTAGATCTTCTGTGCTTGATTTTGTATTCTTCCATCAACTTTTCCACCAAATTGGATGTGAATTGGCTCCCCTGATCTGTCACAATTTCTCTTGGAACACGAAAGCGAGTAAAAATATCCTCATAAAGAAAATGAACAACTGAATTTTCAGTAGCAGATACTAATGCTTTAGCTTCTACCCATTTAGTAACATAATCAGTTCAAACCAATATATACTTCTTTTGCTTAGATGGTGGATTAATAGGTCCAATGAAATCTAAAGCCCATTTTTCAAAGGGTTCAATGAGTACCTGTGTTTGCAATGGCATTTCATTTGAAAGGGTAGGTTCCCCTACTCTTTGGCAGCTGTCACACCTTTTGACATATTGTTTTGCATCTTTGAAGAGGGAAGGCCAATAATATCCTAAAGAGAGGATTTTATAGGCCGTCCTTTTGTCTGCAAAGTGTCCGCCGCATGGTTCATCATGACATGCCTTAAGAATATCAGGCATTTCATCTTCCATGACACATCTTCTGATCACAAGATCTGGCCCTGTTTTAAACAATTCGTTAGAAATCCATGAATATTTTGAACTCTCCTGAATAATTTTTTGTTTTTCATTTGGAAATAAATGTGAAGGCAGTTTCCCTGTAACCAAATAGTTAGCAATATCTGCATACCAAGGAGTCTTAATAGTTACTGCAAACAAGTATTCATCGGGAAACTTATCCTCTACAGGAGAATCTTCTTTAGTATTCTGAATCCTAGACGAGAAATCAGCTACTGTATTTTGTTATCCTGGTCTATCCAACACAGTAATATTGAATTCTTGCAAAAGTAAAAGCCATCTTGTCACTCTGCCATTAGTAACAAGTTTGTTCATTAAATATCTAATTGCAGAATGGTCAGTATGAATAAAAGTTTCATAGCCTGTTATGTAATGTATAAACTTATTAATTGCATGAACAACAGCTAAAAACTCTTTTTCAGTCACAGTATAGTTCAACTCTGTGGGAGTCAAATTTTTATTGGTATAATAAATGGCATAAGGAACTAAATCTTTTTGACCCAACACAGCTCCTAGAGCTGTATCTGAAGCATCCGTAGAAATATGGAAAGGGAGTTTCTAATTTGGTCCTCTCAAGATAGGTGCTTCAGATATTCTTGTTTTCAAAGTTTCAAAAGCTGATTGACAATCAGGATCCCATTTAAATTCACAGTCTTTTGTAAGCAATTTGAAGAGTGGAGATGTTATTTTAGTGAAGTTTTCTATAAATCTTCTATAGTAACCAGTAAATCCTAGAAAACTTCTAACATCTCTTTGACAATTTGGAATAGGCAACTTGGAAATGACTTCAACTTTTGATCTATCAACCTTAATTCCATCTCCTGAAATATGATGTCCTAAAACAATCCCTTCAGTAAACATCATAAAGAATTTTTCATGGCTTAATGAAAGGTTTGTTTCTTTACATCTTATAATAACTTTTTCCAAATTTTCTAATGCCTCTTCAAATGAATTACCATAAACTGTAAAATCATCCATATAAACCTCTACACAATCATGGATTAGATCAGAAAAAATTCCTAGTATTGCTCTTTGGAATGTTGCTGGTGCATTACATAACCCAAAAGGAAGCACTCGGTAGGCAAAAGTTCCCCATGGACAAGTAAATGTGGTCTTATCTTGATCTTCAGGTGCTACCTGAATTTGATTATAGCCACTAAAACCATCCAAAATGAAAAGTACTTTTTACCTGCTAATGTATCTAATACCTGATCGATAAAAGGAAAAGGAAAGTGATCCTTCAAAGTTGCTTTGTTCAATTCCCTGTAATCAATGCATACCCTCCATTTACCATTCTTTTTAGGTACTATAACCAGAGGAGAAACCCATCGGCTATCTGAAATTGGATAAATGAAGTTTACATTGAGTAGTTTTTGGAGCTTTTCTTTCACTATCTCCCTAAGATTTGGATTCATCCTTCTTTGAGGTTGTCTGATTGGTCTATTGTTTTCCTCAATATAGATATGATGGATGCAAGTCTTAGGATCAATACCTTTCATGTCATTATACTCCCATGCAAATGCAGTAGAATGTTTTTGCAAGATTTTGATTAGTTCTTTTTGTTGTGACTTTTCCAAATGTTTGTTGATATTCAATGTTTTTCCTGGAAAAATCTCAATAGTAGAACTACCAAACTCTTCCATAGAGTAAAGAGACATTTGTCTTGATGATAAATATTCTATGTCGGATTCCAACTGAAATTGTGTGGGGTCATATTCTAAAGATGTCTCAAAATTTTCTAATGTGTTCAGAATTTGACTATCCTCACTGATTTCAGAAATGGTATAGACAGGTTGTATAGTGTCCTCATCATCAACCCATTCATTGTCTCCTACTTCTGTGATTGCTTTTGCTGGAGGATACAAATTGAATTTCTTTGTCGAATTACCATTAAAAATGTACATATCCCCAGATCTACAACTAATAAAAGCATCAGCTGTGGCTAGCCAAGGTCTTCCTAAGATAAGTGGGTGCCCTCCTAGATTACTCTTGGGAGTCAAAATCATAAAATCTACTGGATATTCCCAAGAATCTAAGGAGACTGAAATATCTTCTAATACACCATCTGGTTTAATAATTGATCAATCTGCAAGTTGCAGTAGAGTAGGTGTAAAAAGAAGGTTAGGAAGTTTTAGCTGGTCCATAGTTTGTCTACTCATAATGTTGATAGCAGCCCCTAAGTCAATCAATGTGTTTGGAATTTCTATCCCATTTATATGTGTCTTGACAATTGGACTTCTTGGATCTACATACTTCTGCATGGTGATTTTTCCCATCATAATATCTGCAATTTTTCCTACCAGGTGGATTCTTCTTGTGTCTTTTAGTTTCCTTCCTGGTCTTTTGAAACTTAACTCCTTTATTGTTTTTGCTAGAATAGGAATCTCTCGAATGGCTTGTAACAAGGGAATCTTGATACAAACATTCTTCAATTCATCTAGAAAATCATAGTTAGGCAACAAGATTTTTTTTTCCACCCCCTTGTCAATTTGTAGTCTTTCAGGAAAAGGAGGTGTAGATGAAGATGCAGGTTTCTCAACTATAGGAGTTGTGGGTGTTAACTTTTCTTTTTCTTTTTGAATGCTTGAATTTTGAAGAGATGCTTCCTCAGAACCCTTATTGGCTTCAAGAGAGTCCTCCTCAGAGGTATCCTTCTCTAGGTCATCTATAGAAGGTTTTTCTAAAACTCTACCAGATCTGAGTTGTACATCATTGAGAGGAACAATCATATAGGTAGGAAATTGTTGTCCTTCTATCATGTAAGTATTCTGAGGATTTTTATTGTTAGGATTTGGCAATGGCTGAGATGGAAGTTGATTTGTCTTTTGTTGGTATGGAAGCATGAGTTGAGGATTTGGATTTTTTTGAGAAGGTTGTTGTTGTGGAAATGGCAATGAAAGTTGTGGATTTGGATTTGGAAGTTGTGGAGCTTGTTGATTTTGAAAAGATGGAGGATATTGATAAAATTGAGAAAATCTCCCATAAGGATTTTGCATCCCTTGTACCCATGGATGATATGGATTTTGATGTTGGGGCCAAGGTTGTTGCCAAGGATTCCAATTTGGTGGGGTTTGAAGATTCATAGGGTTGTTAAACCCTTGAGTTTGTTGTCCCTGCCAAGGTCTTCTTGCAACAAAACAGAGAGATTCTACTGAATTTGAGTCTTCTTGAAAAACAACTTTGAGTCCGGGAATTGAAGGACAATCCTTAATCTCATGATTCTCTGAGCAAATCATACATGTTTCTACAAATTTTGCATCCAAGGGACATTCCCTTAAAGCATGTTTCTTCCTACATTTCGGACAAAAGATGGCTAAAGCATCTGTTTCCGCTTTCTGCTTGTTTTGGATTTAAGGGTGTCTAGTTGTTCACTAAGGCTCCCTAAGATATCAGTTTTGAACTCATCAAGCATGCTACCAATCTATGCCCTACTTACTGATCCAGTTGCAGATTTGTTAGCCCTAATAAGAGAAGGATCCCTAGGCCCTTTTCCTGTTTTAGATTTTCCTCTTGAGAGATGGACACATAGTTCTGTTATGTCACGAAGTGGGAGTTGAGAAATATCTCCTTTCCCCATCATGTTTAAAATATATATCCATTCATCTCTAATGGCTTTTAATATGAGGGCTTTCAAGGTTTCATCATCTAAGTTGCTCATCTTTGCTCTTTTCAAGTTGTATTGAAATCTTTCAAGTAAATCTTCCAAGTTTTCATCTTCTTTTTGCATCATTTTGAATACCTCATCTTTGTGATTGGTGGGCATACAATAGTCCAAGTATCTATCCAAAAATGTTTGTTTCATATCATTCCAAGTCCTAATAGATTGAGTGGCTAATCCCATGAACCATTTCAAAGCAACTCCCTTCAATGTTGAAGGAAACAGTTTGAGTTTTTGAGAGTCTTCCATATAGTCATAAGTTCGGCACACAACTTCAAACTCAAACAGAAATGTTTCAGGATCCTCACTTCGCAATCCATAAAATTTAGGGAGGACAGATGGTGAGATATTTTTCATTGTTGTATGAGTTTCCTCATCGACTATAGGGAATCCAAACAAGTTGTCTCCTTCCCTATTTCTTTCATTATTTCCTTCACCATTGTTGTCTCCATTGTTTCCTCCTCTTCTACCTCTACCTCCAAATCCATCTATTATTTCCTCTGCCATGATATTTTCTTTAGAGTCCTTAAAGTCCTCTAGTTCTTCTATCAAGGGAGGATGAGAGGGAGTCTCTTCCTTTTCTAAATGAGATTTAGTAGGTGGTATAGGAGAATCCTCTAATTCAGTTGCTCCTTGAATTCCAAAAATCTTAAGGCTAGGGGTAGATGGTGGTGAATCTAGTCTATGCCTTGAAGAAGATGGAGTTGTGAAAATCGAACTCTTGGCTTTAGCTATAAACCTTCCCCTAGAATCTCTTGCTCTATGCATGTCATTTTTTATTTATTTTTTAAAAAGTTGGGCTAATAATTCTCTTTCTGATCTTCCATATCACACTAGGTGCAAGAAGAGAGCATACTTAAGAAATTACTAAACCAATAACTCTCTTTTCTGATCCTCCAGATCACACTAGGTGCAAGAGGAGAGCATACTTCAAGAAGTTATCCAGTTTTCCCTTCTTTTATTATTTTGTTTTTGTTTTTTTTTTTTAAGAAATTGGCTACCTAGTTACACTTCCCCGGCAACGGCGCCAAAATGTTTGGTCAATTTAGTGTGTCCTAAATTGCTACATTTAATTTGTCAATCCGGGATTCGTAAGCTGACGAAGTGTGGCGCACTATATGTGCAAGATAACCTATCTCTTACTTTTTTTGTCGTTTTTGGATTTTTGTGAAATTCTAAAAGACAAGTATGGAGACAAATATTCAAGACAACAATGTCTTTCTAATGATTTTCCAAACTTCAAAAGGATTTTAAAAACACACAATGACAAAATTAATTCTTCAAAGAAAATGAAATTGCATCACTACTCTAGTCAAACAAACAATGAACTACTGATCATGAAACTAATTATTCTTGCTGCTGTTCAAACACAAAAGAAACTATGCTGAAAGAAATCCAAAAGTTGCAACAAAGTAAATCTAAATCAAATTACATCAACTTATCTTTTGATCCCTCATCATTAGTCCAGCTATGATTTTCGGAGGTAACCATAAACAACTTGAGTAACTTGATATCTAACTTGCAGAAAGTAAACTAATATCAAACTACACATTCATAATTCAATCCCTCACCATCAGTCCAGCTGTGGCTTTCGGAGGTAACTGAAGATGTCATGAGCAATTTAATATTTCTAACTGGCAGAAAGTAAACTAATATCAAACTACACATTCATAATTCAATCCCTCACCATCAGTCCAGCTGTGGCTTTCGGAGGTAACTGAAGATGTCATGAGAAATTTAATATATCTAACTTGCAGAAAGTAAACTAATATCAAACTATACATTCATACTTCAATCCCTCACCATCAGTCCAGCTGTGGCTTTCGGAGGTAACTAAAAATGACATGAACAATTTGATATATCTAAATCTAACTACTGAAACAAATGTGCAAGATTGAAATAAAAAAAGCAGTACTGAAATTAAACAGAAACTAAGAAAAGTAAATTAGCAGCAGAACAATATTAATTCCATGTCATTAGTCAAAAAGTTATGCAAATGCCAGGGCTGCCTATTTATAACCTGAAACAAGAACACTGATCAGTTAACAATAACATAAAACATGAAAGATTATGGACAGAAGCAAGATGTAAAGCATGAAAGATTATAAACAGAAATGAAGAATATATACCATGAAAGATGCAATGTATAAACACATGAATGACTTATGGCACAATGAGCTTAAAGAAATAAAACAAGAACTATACAATAATGCACAAAACCTCAGTGTGTGCAGGGGCCCTCTACACCAACCTCGGCGTGCATGTATTTTTCTCCCCTTATTTCTTGATGCTTTCAGTATTCTTTCCCTTCCATTTTCCTCCCTTCTCTTTTCCCTTACCCTTGAATGACTTCTTCTTACTACCCTCTTACCGACTTTTCTTTCCCCTTGCTTCAAGATGCATGGCTTTCACACATAATTCATCTAAGTTGTTTGGGTTAAACATAATGATAGTATGTTTCAAATAGGAATGTAAACCCCCAATGTATTTCAAGATTGTGTCTTGGGAATTCAAGTTTACTCCTAACAAAAAATCCCTCTTTCTATATTCCCCGGTGTACTCTTGAACTGTTTGGCCCTTAAGTTTCCTAAAGTTTTTCCAACTCATAATGGATTTTTTCATATAGGCTAATGGATAAAAATATATTTCAATGGAAGAAATAAATTAAACCCAAGAAATGGATATCTTACCATGGATTCACATTTCTTCTTGAGTCTTTGCCTCCCACCAAACTAGTGTTGCTCCTTCTAGCCTTAATGAAGCCAACTGGATATTTATGTCGTCCTCTTGTAGATTCTAAATTCTGAAGTATACTTCCAATTGATGGATCCAATTGTCCAACTTCTCTGCATTTACCTCACCATTGTACATGGGAAGTTCAAATTTGATGTCCTACTTGATTAATGGAGTTTTTCCTTTTGGGGTTTTTGAATGAGCGTGGGTGGTTTTTGTGGTGGAAGTGGAAGATCAGGCTAACGAAGATGATGAGGATGAGGATGGTGGAGATGGAGGCAGCTTTAATCCACTACCTTTCAAACTCTTCTCTTCATCCTTCTTGTCATCTGAAGTTCCTTTTCCATGTGGAGGCTTAGAACCTTCTCCTTCCCTTTCTACAGTGAATGCATCAAACATGATTTTAACCATTATCTGAATTCCTTGAAGTATCTCTTGAAATATTCCTCTTCTGAATGTCCTTTAGTCTCTCCAACACCTGACATAATGGCTAATGATTCAATCTCAACTTCTGATGCTTGTACCTTGTCAATCAACTCAGCTTCTTGTGCAATTTGTACCTCTTCAATCTCAACTGCTAGAGATATAACTTGAGATGCTTCAAGTGCATCTATGAGTGGAAATTTGGGTGAAGATGATGCTCTCTCAACTCTCTTTATTCTTTTCCTAATCTCAGGACTAACAACAATAACTTCCCTTCTCCTCTCTTCAACTTCGACCTTGTAAGCATCACAAAATTGCAACTATTAAAACCCTTCTTGCACAATCTCAAGAAAAGCGAGAAAATAACCTTTGCTCTAATACCAACTTGATATAAAATTGATTTTTAGTTATTGTTGTGCTAATATCAGTTTCAGATTTATAATGAAAGTGCTTATGTTTGCTTCTTGTACAAGGGTTTATACATGTGCTTATGATTGATAAACAAACAAAATTGACGAGATTAATTGTATTTCATGAACATAAAAGAATGGAAACTAAATGCTGAACAAAATCATATCAACACACAACAAACACAGACAATTGAGTCAAATACACATGGTTTTGATGAAGGAGTTCACCCCTCCTGGGCTACATCTCCTTGGTCTAGCTTCCATGGCATGGACCTTTGTATTAGCTTCAATTGTGAAAAAATGTTGTTTATATTCTCCTATTGCCTCTACAACCTAATCCAATGGCTCCAAAACATCAAAATCTACCAAGAATGACTCTTCCCAATCCAAAATTGGTTGAAAATTGTCTCATTTATGGAAAAACCAAAATTTCCTACAATTTCTCCACTAATTCTGGAATCTGGCAAGATAACTCCACTAAAATTAGAGCTTCGCCGCATTTGGTGGATTCCACCAACTCTTCCGTCATGTTAATTACGCCATTAACTTAAGATAAACACACGTTAAATGTAAATAATTATGGAGTTAGCACTAAGCACGTTTAGCACTTAAACGTGGATTATGGATTAATCTTTGGATTAGTGGAAAATAAACATGCTTAACGGATTTTCATTTCGTGTCGGTGATAGGCGCTCGCCCTTGGTTCTGCTTACGAGCATATGGGAGGGGGCTAGCCCCCTCTAGACCCCAAAATATGGTGTGATCTAAATTTAAATATAAGCAACATCCCATAGTTGTTAAGGAACTCGGTGTGGTATGATGGTTATGGCGGGTGCTAGCCTGGGGGAGGTCACGGGGTTGACCCTGTCCTCCCCCCGTCCTCAGTCATAAATGTTTGTTTAACAAACATTTTCTTTGAACCTTGGTTAAAAAGATATATGCACTCATACGAACCTTTGTTTAAAACATGATTTTGACCTTGGCTTAAAAAATAATGCGGCATCCTTCCTTGCCATGGGGGAGGGCACGTAGCAGCCTCCGACTTCTCCATGTGTCCCTTCTCCATTGGCTCATTTCCACCAATATAAAAAATAATAATGCACCATACTTAGAAAATTCCAACCTTAGAATTAGGAAGAAAAATTTCAATTTTCCAAGCAACATAGCGAATCTGACTGTGAAACTTGTCACAGTGTCATTGGCCGAAAATTGGAGAGTATTCCCTAGATATTCTTGAGATGCTGACTGGACTGCCAAGTCATCAGTCTGTCATTGTTCTGCACATTTTTTACATGTTTGATAAAATAGACAACAGATCAAAACTTACTCGTACGAACTCGGATTTTGATGAAATGAGTTGCATTGAAATCCTGGTGAAGATATCTATCTGGTTGTTTTGGTTTGGAGAATTTCTGAGCACTTTCATTTTTGAGCTAAATATTGAGCTTCTGATCAATAGAAATGGTTTGAATTCGTCATCAATCTTTGATTCCATGATAGAATTCTATGTGAATGCCCTTGCAACAACACAATATTTCCTGGCTTCAATAAAAGTATCCTTTTCCTTCTGTAGGTTGAGTCCTTCTTTCTTGTCAGAAGCCTTTCTGATCAGTGGCTCCGCATCAGCCTTATTTTCCTCATCTCCTCTGGTGGCAGCACCATTGCATATAATTATGTTTACACTTGGGTCATTATCGCGCGGTTCAACTTTAACCATTTGCATGTTTTGCGTAGGTGTTTGTTGTTTCTTTTCTTGCATTCTAGCAATTAAAACATGACAATCTTCAATTACATGATCAAATTACCTACAATACCTGCAAGATTACTGTGCAGGGTTCGGGCAGTCTCGCGCATAGTGTCCAGTGTCTCCACATTTATATCAGATTAATTTTTCTCTTCCACGACTTGTGCCTCCACCTCTCCCCCCTCCTCTTCCTCTTGTTGGGGATTCTCCACGTCTAGAGGGAGATGCTGGTGAAGATGGGTTGGATTGCACTCTATAGAGGTTAGCATTTTCCATCATTAGGTGGAATGTTCAGAAGTGGTGCTCATCATGACCAACTAAAGAGAAAAACCTGCACCATTGCTACTTTAGTTCTGGCACATAGCTTCCCAATCGAGGAAAATGGTCTGTATCATGTCATCCAGATACCCTACAATCAACACACCATAGTGTGGGATTACTTGGCATAGCAGCATCCCTCAGGTGTAGTGGATTCGGTCCCCCTGCTTATATGTAATATGAGAACAAAGTACATTGATATTTGGTGTGGTCTGAACCCTTACAATGTATGCACCAGACATCTGCACCAACTTTCTTTCCTCAATCTCTGCGTAGGTTCTGAATCTCCAAGTCCATTTCCTCCAACTAAATTTGGATTTGCAGAGTTCCACATTGATCATCTGCTCTAGGCGCACCTTCCAATTTCATAGCAACTTCTAGAGCTTCGGCCTAAGAATCGATCTTCTATTGATTCATAGGCCCACGTAGATGTGGCAAGAGCATGGCAATGAACCATTCCTTATGCTGCTTATCATCATAAATAAATCCTCCTTCACTGATGGTGCACTTCAACCGTTGATCAACCTCCCAAATAGATTCATTTGGCTCTTGTTTAATATCTTTTAATTCTGTCATGCACTGTGAGTAGGACTTCGGCTTCTTGAATTTCTGTTTCAAATCTCCCTAAATATTCACAATAGTAGGATCAACGTGCTGAGTCAGATATCTCATAAAACAATCTAATGTATGACCTTCAAACGCCATAGCCAGCTCCGCTCTCTTGACATCATCAATGTTAACATTTTGTGCAGTCCACATTGCATCGACAACAAACCAAAACCTACCTATGTCCTCATCTCCCACACCCTTAAAGGTGGGTAGCTTCATATGCACAACCATATATCTTTTAGGTGGTGGTGGTGGTGGGGTAGGAGATGTCTAACCTCTGTGCGAGTTTGACTGTGGCATAGCAGGAGGGCTACCTTCAGTGCGCATAGCCTCACTACTCTCTATATCAGGTGAATTTCTCAGAGGGCTGTATACATATCTGTCCCCTCTTTGATTAACCTGATAATATTTTCCACTGCGCATAGTGCTTTCTAGCTTATCTGGGGTCATTCACTCAGTGTGGCTGCACAAAACACCCTTTTCACACAATATCATATTAATAAGAAAAGGCAAAGAGTGTATGAATTTACCTCTCGGTCCTTTGGAAAAACTCCTTTCAACTTCAGAATACGACATAAACTAATCTACTACAAATTTTGTCACAAACCCACATCATATGCTGTCAACCCAGTGATCTACGGTCCAGGTGATGGAATTATCAATTTGGTCTAACTATTGGATCAATTCAGGTGTCCATTGAGTGACCTTGTCTTCCTTCCAACAAGTTTGGAATTTAGCTAATTTTGAAAACCACTCCTGTAATTCATGCGCAAAGGTCACAAAGAAGATCTTGTGAACCTCTGCAAAGATATAATTTTGTTTCCAATCTTCAGCAAACAACTTCTTACTTCTATTTTCCTTAAGTGAAAATCTTGAATTTTCTTCTCAAACCAGTCTTCCAATTCAGGATTTGATGGCTGCCACATCACCCAGTCTCTCTCAAAATGATCCTGGTCCCAGCAAGGGAACCATTAGTTGGCTTGAGGGGTCTTGGCCCAGGTTCAAAGTTAAGGTTAACCAACAAAAACCTCTTACTATAGGCCCTTTAGGTAGTGACCTACTTGCGCAAGTCAAAGTCTCACCCGAAGCAATATGGGGGAGTGCTGGAACCAGGTTTCCACACCCCGAGAGAGAATTAAATGATGTGGGTGTCTTCAGATCTAAAACAACCGTAATCTGACCTTCACAACAGAATCCATAACCAGAAACCCTAACCAGGAAGATTTAGGTCAATTTACATAGGTTATCCTGTGCGCACGTAGATACGGATCCCACAATCGCTCCAATAGTTTTTAATACATATCATTTAAGTTCGATAGAAATAGATCCATTCATTTATCATTTATCTAAGAAAGAAAACAATTGCGCAACCGATATAAACAAAGATAACACAGTAAACATAAATAACATGCAGAAACAAACCATTAAGCATAAGATAGATGCATTTGATACTTGGATTCCATATAAAACGTTCCTTTATTCATTCACAATTCAAATCTTCCTTACAATACTTTCGTTCTACCCGTGCACACAGCCAATGGGGTCCACACTCAACAAGACTAAGGTCTTCCTGCACACAGCCATCAGGAGCCTTCTAAACCTAGACAAGGTCTCCTTTCAGTTCATAACATCAAAACATATCAGACTTCTTTTCGCTAGCTCTTATAGACTTGATCTAGATTCCTATTTATACCTTTAGTCTGCGCTCCTCTAAGGTCCGAAAAATGTGGTTTGCGGCCCCTAGTTCTACCATTTGGCCCATTACAACTCATGAGGGGCTTTGACCCACCCCAAATCCCTTTGAACTATTCTTTGATTAGTGTGCACGACTTAACTTACAAAAACTTACCAAAAATACTACATTTTTACACCAAAATTTGGTCCTAAGGGACCCCATTCCAACAACCATGGACATTGATGATTTGGAAATCATCCCAAATTTTCTGAACTCATAGTTTATCTTGAAAATAGAAGAAATCCCTCCTCTTGATGTATTTTATAGTAATAAACACAAATTTGTGGTCAACAAACATATAAAAGGGAGGGGAATTGATCAATCACAAGAATTAGTTCCTCCAAATACTTCTTTTCAAGTAGTATGGAAAGGTGAAAAATACACCCCTGCAGAAGATCTTGGTACGGTCTTGTAGTTTGTAGGAGCATATGCCACTGCCACCATTGATAAAGCCTATGAAGTACAAAAAATCCTAAGGGATAAAGTTGAAATAATTGTGCAGCTAGGAAAAAGTCTATAGAATGAAAAACAAATCAATGAACAACAATGGAAAGCTCAATTTGTAGAGCTTCATAATAATTTCAATGATTTGAAGCTTCAACATGAAGTTGATCTAAAAAGCAGGGACACACAAATTTAGGAGTTACAACAAAATATAGAGAAATTGAAAGAAAATCCCAAGATAGATGAAATCAAGAAATAAGTAGGAGAGATAAACACTCTCCTTTCTCAACAATAAGTTATATTCTGCCAGATATTGGAAATGATCAATGATTTATGCAAATCAAGTGATTTTTTAGTGAATCAATTGTCTGATATTAGGACATATTATGAGGAGATCGAAGAGAATATTTCTAATTACATATCTTGGAAGGATACTAATAAAGGGAGATCAAATGATCTATCGAGAATTGAAGAATCACAAAAGGAAACCGTTTTCAACGAATGGGAAATCAAACTAAAACATGCAGAAATGGCGATTGTCAGTACCAGGAACATTTCCAACAATCTCATTGAAATTTTCACTGAAAATATGGTACATGCCAACCTCATTCAGGAATTCCCTCAAGGCACTTTACCAAATGTTAAGTTATTCACCAAAACATGACAAGACTTATCTAAAACGAAGGCTGAAAGTATAAAGAAGTTGTCAAAGGTTAAACTAGAAAGCCATTGACATTTCTTGGTAAAACCTCATATTTAATGGCTTATGCTGAGGTTTCTCTCGAATACAACTACTCATCTCCTTCCAGCACTCAGTGATGTAGTATTCACAGGAAAAATGCACATGCAACCTAGTCATCCTCCCGAATTGAAACCAATGATAGATATATGCAAGCTTTGACAACAAAAGAGAGAAAAATCCTCATCTCAACCATAGTCATTCTATTGAACAAAAAAACTATTATTGTCCTTTACTTTATTTTAAGGATGGTTTGTTGAAACCACTCCAGTATTTTATGTTATTTTTCTATAATTGTATTTTGATTAGAAAATATAAATATCCTTCATTGTAATGACGAAGGGGTTCAAAATTTTTGTCAAAGAGCTTTTAGTTTGTGTTAGGGTCCTATAATTCATAGGATCACAAGGTGATTGAATATTTTCTCTCATTCATATGAAATTGTAAATACTATTGCATTTTGCCAATGATTTAAAAAAAAGAAGAATAAATAAAAATAAAAAATGAAAAGAGGGTATATGAAAAGAAAAATAGAATAAAATAGAAAATAAAATAAAAATAGAACAAAAGAATAAAAAATGATGATGAAAGAATCCCATGACAAAAAAGAAAAACAGTGTGAAAGTGATGCAAATTCAAATGCCACTAGAAAAAAAATAGTTTGTGTTGAAAAATAAAGTGGGATGTTGTGTGCAACTTGTTTTATATGCCATGATCACAAATCCTTGTTTAGATCATGCAGTGTAATCATGGTCAAACATATTTGAATTTGTGTCATTATATTAGAGAAATAACTTAGCCAAATTTTTTAATCTTGGCTAAAATTAGTTAGGTAGATGAATACATTGGTCCAATTGTTTAAGCTGGATCAATGATGTAAATGAGTAGGTTAGGATTAGATTAGATGTTGTCCCCTTTCAAAGAAAAAATAAAACAAAGGTCTGCACATTTAAATGCACCCTTAGTTAGCAATAATTAGTCTTAGTTTAAGAGAAAATTGGAATGAAAAGGTTTCAAATGGATTTATTTATGTTTTGTATCATATGCACATATATCCAAAGTTTAGGAGCTAATGTAATAAAGTTCACAAGTGAGAGAAATTTTTTTGTCTTGTAGTGGTAAGCATCGCACTCAATCCAACAACCCGATCGTCATTCACGTAAATCAATGGTCCCTATCGCCTTTTGCTCCCCTGCCCTTACTATCTTTATCAATGGAGGGGGGGGTCTGAAAAGTGGTTTGTCCCTCTTCCGACCCCACACTATGTGTCATTCTCTCATATTTTCTCACCCCCACTCATATACCACTCACAACCTCTACCCCCCTTCGAAAAACCACCAAACTGTTACTTTCTCCCGCCAACGCTTCCCGCACCCTCACCTCCACTTTGCTCATGACACCTGTCATATCTGTTATGCATTAAATTCTCTCATGATTACATTCTACACCTCGTAACAGTTCCATGCCCCCAATGGATTTCTACTATCATCATAAAAACCTACCCATCCACCCATGTTTACACCATTTTCACGCATTATCATTCATCTAAACCATCTCTGCTCTTTTTCAAAATTTCCCTTGCATAGTGAGAGCATCTTGAAGCTGGATAAAGAAACTTTAGCACACAGTGAAACAATAAGAATTTCCAACCAAATTTAAACTACCAGCAATTTCTTGGTAACTTCTCACTGTCAGCCTTCTTTATCCTACTGTTTAAATTTTCAAAATGCTTCCAAAGAAAAAGAACAATGATAATTCAAATAACCTTATGATCCCTCCCACCGTTAATCTCGACCACGCCCCTCTTGCTGATAGAGACTAAGAAATTGCAGAACCAAGTTGTGAATTTGACCTATTCAAATTGTACTATTGGATCAAATTCAACCACATAGACCGAAGTGATGAAATTGGACTCTCGGAATCCAATTTTCCCCAGTATATGTTTCCTTAGACCTACTATTTTCCAGAGTTTATCCACAAATTCCATGCTTGTTATTTTCCCAGCTAGAGGGCCATTGTAGTGGAGAGGTTTTGTTCACAATGACCCCTGAAACCATCAATCAAAAATTTCAGATCCCCCAAAGCATTTTCAATACCCCTTTCTTAGTGGAAGCCCTGAATGACCTATACCATAAATTAAATTTTTCCAAGAGAGAAAATATTTTTGAAATATTGTTTCCTGAAGATGCCGAGTTACCCAAGAAAAATCCACCATATCCCTAATCCATTTTCCAGACCTGTTGGGCATGTGCTATATTCTTTCCACGACTAGCCCCATGCGCTGTACGTTGCGCCGGGCGCAGCAGGGGGGTCACAACGGGGGAGGCATCCCCCACTGTTAGGGTCCAGGGGAGCGCCCCGACGATTTTTTTTGGTGTGCGGACCCACTCATAGGTGGACCCACCCATGTTTTGTGCATGAGTTTGCACATGGTTTTGGGGTACGATGGTTTTCGGCCCCTGGTGTTATGGCCTAAATCTACCTCAGGCTGAGGAAGGCAGAGTCTAGGGTAACATCAAACCACGCTTAACCTGGTAGCTAGCCCTACCAGATCGGGAGAGGGCTCTCTCCTAGTCAATATCAGCAAAAAATGATCAGTGAGGCTTGAGATGACTTGAATAAAGGCTGATTTTAGGCTAGGTATATATGTAAAGGAGTTTTATTTGATTTTGAGGGTGTTTGTTGGATCAAAGGGAAAAGCAGACTTTGGATTTGGGGAATGAGGCCTAGTTTTTGCAGAGATCTGAATGGGGAAAGGTAGGCAATTGTTTTGAAACTTAAATTTTGAATCAAATGGATAGCTCAGACCGGTGAGGAGTTGAAGAGGGCAAGAAAATTTCAGGAATCCTCTTCAAATAGTTGAAAACATAGAAAATTAAACAAACCCTAGGTAGAGCACTGCAAATTTTAATGAATTCCACCTTCATCCTTGTTTGTTTAACTTAGGAAGAAATAAGAGGGAAAATGATACACATAAAACACCAATAAAATTACATTAACATAGAGAAACAAATCATCAAAACAAAAAGCCACATGAATCCCAAGGAGTGCTGCAAACCCTGGTCTATTCCTTTGCCAAACTGCAGAGATGAAATGTACAATGATGCTCAAAGCATTCCCAAGTGTCCAACCATGCTAATGACTGAAAAACTACAAGATATAGACAACAATAACTCATCCCCAGCCTCTAGGGGTCGAGCTCACAATTTTAGGAGCTGTTTCAACAAGATCTAAATTGAGAACTAGAAAATAGGCAGTGGAACAACTTGGATAGGAAACTGATTCATTCAGTTGCAATTCACCTTTTGATGGATTAATCTACCTCCATGAGTAAAAATTTAACAAAATTACATCAAGATCCATCAAATTACATCCAATTACATCATGAGTTTAAAATTTGGAAGTAACAAAGTCAAAATGTCAAAAACTAGGAGAAAAACAGAGTTACTGAGTCAAAAATGACCAAATCCTCCAATGTGCCGCCCCTGATTTCTCTATGCATCGTGCCATTTTGGAGGCCTTCCTGGTGTCCAAATTTTCTCCAAGTGGTCTTGTTGGAAAGGTCTGCCTATCTAATTTCCAACAAAAGTGTAATTTCTGAATTTGGCTTTCATTTTCCCCTCCAAAACTGATTTCTCCCAATACTGCTTCCTGTGTGTCAAAAAAGGGGCAGAAAGGTCATTTTTGGGGTGTTTTTGACCCTTCTGGAAGCCCAAAACCTGTCAAAATTTCTTATCCATGGGTAGGCAAGCATAATTTTCCATGAAAAATCCAAAAATGTCAAGTTTTCATCAAAAGGAGTCCCCTATCAAAAGCGAGCGCCAAGTGGCGCGACGCATAGAGCGGAAAAGTCTGTTTTTAGGCCAAAATTTTCAAAAATGCAAAAATTGTCCCAATTTTTTTGAAATTTGGGCTGAGTGTTCTTCATCAAGTGCTATGTTGGGCCAAGGAAGCCTCAGCCAATATCTAAAGTTTATCATGCTCTTTACGCCTCCTCGATGCCTTCTTCAACTTGGCCTTCAAAATCTTGATTCTTGCTTTGCAAACATGATTTCTCGCCCAATAATGATTGGCCATGTGCCTCAACATATTTTTGTCTTTGTTGGACTTCTCCAATAGCTTTTCCAAATGAAATTTTTCACTTTCAAGCTAAGATTCATGATCAACTCAATCTCTTGCTCATACCCATGATCACTATCTCTTTCCATTGTTTTCCTTTGGTTTTGAAAAATGTGGTTGTACATGGATGGTTTTGTGGATAACAATGTGAAAATATGGTGGAGGAATGAAATGGGTAGAGTTTATGTAAGAGAGTGTAAAAATGTATGTGTGAACATAGTTTAGGGATGTGAGTAGGGTTTAGGGTGTGTAGGGTTAGGGAAATTATATGTGGAGAAGGGGATTAAGGGGAAAATGTATGAGGGGAGTGGGATTAAGGGGATAGGTTATACAACCATTAGTGCAATGAAGAAAACTAGGGTTTTAGGGTTTTGGGGATAGGGGAGTAGAATGAGTGGAAATGAGAGGGGGAATGGGAAATGAAACTAGTGAAATGTAGTGAAGGGGATGTGAAAGTGGTAGAGGGGAATAAGACAGCAAAAATGGCAATTTTGAAAACCCTAGGCAGATTTTCAATGAAACTGTGCAAGGAGCTAGGGTTTTATTTTTCACCTATTGAAACACCATAAACACTGATGGAAACTCATATATTAGCAATATGGAGATGTTAACTTAGTTGTGGAATGAAGAATTTGCAATTTTGGAGCTTTTGGAGGAATATTTGAATGGATTTCAGGCTTTTTAGCCCAATGCGCCGTGCCAGTTCATTTTTTACACTATAGAGGGCTGCCCAATGCACCACACCATCTCTATGCGTCGTGCCAGTTCATTTTTTACACTACAGAGGGCTGCCCAATGCGCCGCGCCATCTCTATGCACCGCACCTTTTTGCAGGAGAATTTTGGAGACCTTCCCAGTGTCCAAATTGGGCACAGGATATCTCGTTGGAAATATTATTGAGTCTAATTTCCAACCCAACTAGAATTTTTCAATTTGGAGTTCATTTTCCCTGTCAAAAATAAAATCTCCCAAGACTGGTCAAAATGTGCAAAATGAGGATGCCTCAAGGAAGAGTGTTGTTGCAGTCAACTTTTGAAGGTCTTCCTCAACTCCAAATTGAGATCATGATAGCTCATTGGAGAGATCTTCATGTCTATTTATCATTTGAATCATCAAAAAATTAATTAGGCCAACCAATCTAGGAGAAATCTTGATTTTCCCAAGGTCACTTCAGAGGTGCATCAGTTCTCCTGAGGCAGTTGTATTTTTGACATTTCTCTAAAACCATGACACTTGTGTAAAAAGTGAAGGAGGTTTTTCTTCCTTGTCCTATTTTGGAAAAAAAATCTCTCATTTTTCCAAAATTCATTGTTTCTCGCTCTGGAAAATCATTGGAGTAAAACCTATCCCGATGTGTGGAACCAGGGATTTATCGAAATTAAGTGAAATGAAGGGGATAAGGGACTTATAAATTCTTGAGAAAATTTTTGGAAGTAGGGAAGGATGTTAGGAAGTAGGGGAAATGGGAATTTCAAATATTGAGTGAGGGGAAGGGGTCCAAAAGGGAAAAACACAAGCCTAGCCTAGAAAATTGCCAAGTTATAGCAAGAAACTAGGGTTTGTGCGAAAATGAGGAATTTGAGGGATATCAATGATGGGAAGTGTTTAATAAGGTACATTAAGGATAGGGGAAGGTGTATGAACATCAGGATACAAGTTTTTCCGATGATTTGACCATCCAAGAGAAATTACCTCCAAAACCCTAGGAGAGGAAAATGAACCTTACCTAGGCACAACTGAAGCATGAACAAAGTGTAAAATGACCCTTTGGAATGTGGCATGATGATGACAACCCTATGAATGATGGTACACTCAGCTGAATGGTGACATGGACCGGCATTTGGACAACTTTGAAAGGAGTGAAATAAAACCCTAGACCTAATACTTAGTGACCAAATTTTTCTTGAAGATTCACTGAAATGACAAAATTTGATCTTGACACCTTAAAATCACCTTGTAAGAGCATGTTTGATCACTGGAGGAAGGTTGCAAAGACTGACACTAACACCTGGTATTTTGTAGATCTGGTCAAGGGAACTACGGTTATGTTCTAATCCAGGGTTAATGGATTGGGGTCTATGTATGCTTCGGCATGTATATATATGTGTTGTAACACTAAAAGGAATATAATGAAAAATCAAGCTGGTTGTCCCGATTTGGGATCCAGGGGAAAATCTCTGTGTTTATCTGTTTTATGTTTTATGCTCTCGCTATTGTTATTTTCTGTTTATTTTATTTTATTCGTGTGTAGATAATTTCTTTTCAGGGTTAAAACCTACATTTGGTATCAGAGCCAAGTTTCGGCTTCAAGGGGACACCTTTGCTATTGAGGTTTTTTTGCTCGGGCCTAAGGTAGACCCTGTTCAATGGGCGATTCGCGGGATCGATTCTTGTGGTGAAAGAAGACGGCGAGTGGCAGAAAGATAGAGATCGAGAAATTTAATGGTCAAAGTTTTGAGTTGTGGAAGCTCAATATGGAGGATCTGTTGGTGGATAAAGATCAGTGGATCGCGGTAGATCCAAGTACTAAACCAACGACAATGTCAGATGAAGACTGGAAGAAACTGGATCGGAAGGCTAAGAGCACAATATGATTGTGTGTCTCAGATTCAGTATTGTTGAATGTATCTGGGGAAGCTACGACGAAGAATTTGTGGGAAAAACTTGGGACTTTGTACCAATCTAAGTCTTTGGTGAATAAGTTGTTCCTACGGAAAAAGCTGTATAACCTGAGGATGAAGGATGGAGACTCGGTGACAGAGCATCTGAACGCCTTCAATACTGTGGTAAGTCAGCTGTCGTATATTGATATTAAAATCTCGGATGAAGATAAGTGCATCAGTTTGTTTTTCTCTCTACCAGACTCATGGGACAGTCTGGTTATTGCAATAGGTAGCAATACAACTACCTTGAATTTTGATGACATTGTCTCAGCCTTGCTGTCGGAGGAAATGAGACGGAGAAATATGGAGGGCCGGAATGGAGATGCCTTATCTGTACGAGGAAGGTCCCAAAACAGAAACAAGAATAAGGTTTCGAGTGGGAGATCCAAATCTAGAGGGAGATCTAAATCTCCTGGAAAGTTTGTAAAGGTATGTTGGAAATGCGGAAAGGAAGGGCACTACAAAAGGGACTGCAGATCTAAAGCTCCTGAGAAAGGAAAGGGATTTGATGATGCTCCTTCTGCAGAGGCAAAAACCACCTCGGATGAAGGTGGGGATGTGTATTTAGCTTCTTCTTCAAATACACATGTAGATCATGAGTCATGGTTGATTGACTCAGGTGCATCCTTTCACTTCACTCCCCATAGGGAGTGGTTCTACGAGTATGAGAAATATGATGGTGATGTCTTCCTAGGGGATGATAGGAAGGCAAAAATCATCGGACGTGGAAAGGTCAAGCTGAAGTTGCAAGGTGGAAGGATTAGAACACTTCCTGGTGTTCTGCATATTCCTGCATTGGCCAGAAATCTGATTTCTGTAAGCAAGATGGATGATGCAGGTGTAAAAACAGTGTTCGAGAAAGATGCCTACAAGATGGTTTGGGGAGCACTGGTATTAATGCGGGGAGTTCGGACTGGAACTCTGTACAAGCTACAAGGTAGCACTGTTATTGATGGGTGTAACAGTTCTATGGTTCCTGAAAGTGGAGCGGAAAGCCTAGCTATCTCTGGAGAAAAGACCATGCTATGGCATCAAAGGCTTGGACATATTGGAGAGAAGGGCCTTCAGATACTGCACAGAAATGGTATGGTAGAAGGTATGTCTAATTGTTCTCTGGATTTCGATTTCTGTGAACATTATGTTTATGGGAAGCAGAATCGGGTGAGTTTTCCTTCTGGTGCTAAGAGGGAAAACAAGATATTAGAACTTGTGCACAGTGATGTGTTTGGGCCTGTGTCAGTTCCATCACTGGGAAAGTCTGTGTACTATGTTTCATTCATAGATGACTTCTCGAGGAATACATGGATATATTTCTTGAGGAAGAAATCTGAAGTCTTTGACAAATTTAAAGAATTTAAGGCTCTGGTGGAAAACCAGACAGAGAAGAAGATAAAGGCGCTGAGGACAGATAATGGTGGGGAGTTCTGCAAGAAGGAATTTGAAGAGTTCTGTAAGAAGTGTGGTATAGCACGGCAGAAGACTACTCCATAAACACCTCAGCAAAATGGAGTTGCAGAAAGAATGAATAGAATGCTGATGGAAAAGGCAAGAAGCATGCTCAGTGGTACCAAGTTAGGACAAGAATTCTGGGCAGAGGCAGTGGAGACTGCATGTTACTTAGTTAACAGATCACCTTCATCAGCGTTGGAGGATAAGACCCCACATGAGGTATGGACTGGTAAGAAACCCTCTCTTTCACATCTAAGGGTATTTGGATGTGATGCATATGTACATGTTCCAAAGGAGAAAAGGACCAAGTTGGATAATAAATCTGAAAGGTGCATCTTTGTTGGGTATAAGGATGGTTTAAAGGGTTACAAGCTTTGGAACCCAGAAACAAGGAAGGTTGTGTACAGCCGAGATGTGGTGTTTAGAGAGGTGAAAGATGTTGTTAAACATGAATTCCTAACAAAGGAACCTGAGAAGATAGAGTTTGAGCTAAAGGAGGATGAATCAGACTCTACAACAGAAGAAGACTTAGAAGAGGAAGAGCCACAAACTCCAGCTGTGAGAAGATCAACTCGGGAAAGAAGGCAACTAGAAAGGTATAGTCCATCTGCTTTTTGTTTAGGTTTTGCCTTGACTATAACTTATGATGATCCCATAATTGTCAGGGAGGCAGTAGATTCAGAGGATGGAAAAATCTGGAAGGAGGCCATGGTTGATGAAATGGCATCCTTGCACAAAAATGAGGCATGGGATCTGGTGGAGTTGCCGGTTGGAAGGAAGCCCATCGGGAGAAAATGGGTGTTTAAGAAGAAGATGAATGTAGAAGGCAAGGTGGAGAAATACAAAGCTCGGTTGGTAGCAAAAGGTTATTCCCAGGTGCCGGGAATTGATTTTGGTGATATGTTTTCTCCTGTTGCCAAAGTTACTTCTATTAGATTACTTTTATCTGTTGCTGCTGCATTTGATTTTGAGATAGAACAGATGGATGTGAAGACAACATTTCTTCACAGGGATCTAGAAGAGGAGATCTACATGAAGCAACCTAAAGGCTTTATGGTGAAGGGTAAGAAAGAACTAGTATGCAGGTTGAAGAAGTCTCTGTATGGGTTAAAACAGTCACCAAGGATGTGGTATCAGAAATTTGATACCTATATACGGGGACTTGGCTTCACCAGAAGCAAGGAGGATCACTGTGTTTATTTTAAATTAATTGGTGACCGTGTTATTTATTTGGTCTTGTATGTGGATGATATGTTGTTAATTGGAAATGACAAAGAAATTATCCAAGATTTGAAGACCCAGTTGTTCTCCAAATTCAACATGAAGGATCTTGGTGCTGCAAACTATATTTTGGGCATGGAAATTAAGAGAGATCGGGCAAAGAGGAAGCTCTGGTTAAACCAGAGGAAGTATGTCGAGACTATATTGCAGAGGTTCAATATGCAGGATAGTAAACCGGTGAATGTTCCTATTCTTGTAGGTGTAAAGTTGTCTGCTGAACAGTGTCCCAAGACACAAGAAGAAGAGGAGTATATGTCCCGTGTTCCATATGCAAGTGCAGTGGGTAGCCTGATGTATGCAATGGTCTGTACTAGACCAGACATTGCACATGCAGTGGGAGTATTGAGCAGGTTTATGTCAAACCCAGGAAAGGAGCATTGGACAGTAGTGAAGCGGGTTTTCAGATATTTACGTGGCACTAGTGATTATGGCTTGTGCTACTAGGGAAGACCAAGATTGGAAAGAATGTTGGACATTCGTGGTTTTGTTGATGCAGACTGGGCTGGAGATCTGGACCAAAGAAGATCTACAAGTGGGTATGTGTTTAGCCTATTTGGAAGCGCAGTCAGTTGGATGAGTAAAAGACAGTCTGTAGTGGCTCTTTCAACTACAGAGGCAGAATACATAGCAGCCACTCATGCAAGCAAGGAAGCAATTTGGTTGCAGAGATTGTGTTCAAGTATGGGGTTGGTACAGCAAGCTATAAGGATAGACTGTGATAGCCAAAGTGCAATTTTCTTAGCTAAGAACCCTGCTTATCATTCAAAGACAAAGCACATTGATGTTCAATATCACTTTGTTAGAGATATGGTTGAGGCTAAAAGGGTGTTGCTGGTAAAGGTTGACACTTTGAAGAATGTTGCAGATGCATTGACGAAGTCTGTGAGCACTCAGAAGTTCTCTTGGTGTAGAGAAACAATGGGTGTTGAAGAATTGGCCCAATAACTAAGCTCTCCTGTGGCCCCCTGTGGAAAGAAAACAACAAGTGGGAGAATGTTGGGTATGTGTTATATTCTTTCCACGACTAGCCACACGTGATGTACGTTAGCGAACACAATGGTCACAGCAGAGCGACCCAGAACGAATTTTTGGTGTGCAAACCCACTCATAGGTGGACCCACCCATGTTTTGTGCATGAGTTTGCACATGGTTTTGGGGTACGATGGTTTTCGACCCCTGGTATTTTGTAGATCCAGTCAAGGTAACTACGGTTATGTTCTAATCCAGGGTTAATGGATTGAGGTTTATGTATGCTTCGGCATGTATATATATGTGTTGTAACACTAAAAGGAATATAATGAAAAATCAAGCTGGTCATCCCGATTTGGGATCCAGGGGAAAATCTCTATGTTTATCTGTTTTATGTTTTATGCTCTCACTATTGTTTATTTTATTTATAAGATTCGTGTGTAGATAATTTCCGTTCAGGGTTAAAACCTACAGTACCATGCTAAAAATATTATTTCCATGCTATCATGTTTGTTAGGGTACTATTCTGATGAATGGGTGGATGAACCTATCCTAGGTTTCCTATCCATTTTCTCCACTGAACATAAACCCTCTATAATTTTTTAATTTTAGCCAACTCCTTATTGATAGCATCCATGACCAATTCCTTGAGTTTCTAACATAAGGAATGTTTAAATATGCTTCAATTTTGGTTTACATGTTTATATTTTATCAGGCAGACATGTTCCCATTTGCACTCTAAAAGCTAGATGAAGAAGGAAATCCACAAACAGTCATTTTTTGGAATTCCTTGGTGAGGAAGGATTCAGAGGAACACAAATTCAAAGATTATATTGATTAGTTCATTCATCCAACCATATGTTTTCTAAATAATAATGCAAAACCTAGGGCTAGTGAGGATATTCAGAAGATTTTACACCTCAGTGAGCAGACCAAAACATGATATTGGTATTGAAATAAGAGTGTATGGGTGTCAGATGTCACCCTACAAGCTTCCAAAATACCTCCCAACGAGGGTGTTTTCATTAGATTACATCAGGTAGATGATCAATTCATATGAAATTCATTTTGTTACAACCAAGAAGAAATCTCAGTTCAAGATGAAGTCCAAGATTGGACCCTTTATTTGCAACAACAGGACAATAGGCAAGGAGGCATACATCCTCCTAAAGTAGATCAAGTTCCCCTTAAGCTTCACATGGTAATATGACCCATTTGGATTAATTTATAAGCTAAGGGTGGAACAAAATACCACTCCCTATTTTCATACACAGATACCTGAAATTGAGAAATAAATGAATCATGTGGAGTGGGAAGAGAACAATTTAGAAGAAGTAGAATATACGATTCTGTCTACATCTACTTCATATACTCCCACCCGTAAGGAAAAGACAAAGAAAATATGAATGGAATAAGGCTCCCCTTTAGTCACAGAGGTCTCAACAAAAGAATTTAATATTTACAGGAAGAATAGAAAAACTAATCCTAAAATAGATTTTCCAAAGGAAGGAGAAGGACAAGATACCATAGTCCTTAAGGGTGCACATTCTACAACACATATAAACAATGTATTTATAGGGTCTCCAACAACATCATTAGTTTAACAAGGGAATACTCAATCATTAGAGTTGATCCATGGGAAAAAGGAAAAGAGCATATTTGATAAGTATATGGAAATAAAGCTTAAAAATGAGCTCCTTAAAAGAAGCACTTATACTCAATTCTGAAAGAAAAATTCCACTGCTCAAAGCAGAAAAATTTGGACATAGAGAAGGAAAGAATGTAGATGGCATTATTGCAGGCTCATATCCCTCATCCAAAAACAACAATAGATTATAAAAATACTTCCTTGGAGTTTGACACAAAATACATCCATCCTATTGATCAGATGGAGATGTATAAACATACAGGGGAAATGATATGTTCCACCTTGACAAATACTGCAATGAATGCTTCTAAATTGCAATTGTCATTCACCAATTTCCAGTCACAATTAAATATTGAGAAGATATCTTCTCTAGAAAAGGTTAATAAGATAAAATCCTTAGAAGACTTGGTCATCAAAATAGGATATGATCCAGCCAATGTTAAAGCAGTAGAAGAACTGATCAAGAAGAAGAAAGTTGAAATTGCAGCACTCAGGAAACACTTGAAATTACCAACCACTGAGGATCCATATACCAAAGAAATATGAGATACAAAGAGCCAAAAATAATACATGCTCAAGATGATTATGGAGCATAATGCACAAATAATGAACATGGAAGTAGAGATCGACAAACTACTGAATGAAAATGAGCAGAATGCACAATTATCTATGGTACCCCTTGAGGCTATACCTCTTATAGCAATACCACAAACATGAATGGCTACCTCAAATATAATAGGGGTTTCTACATCAACAAAAACCCCAACACAAGACTTAGATGCTGCTCGAAAATTGACAAAGGCTATGGAGGACATGTCCATACAAGGAGAAGAAATAAAAGGGTTACAAGGATAGGTAAAGGCCCTACAAGAGAATAAAGCAAGAATTGAAACCTCATATCTGGCTAAAGTACAAAAGTCTCATAGACTCACTCAAATAATACAACAATTAGGGAAGGAAGATGTTATGGCTCAGACCTTGGCTCGGGCTAAGGAGAATTATGGATTGATATCCATAAATCCATGAATGAGATCGGGTCTTCGATACAAATTGTATTTCAACAGAATGAGTTAATTCAAAAGTCCAAGGAAGTAATGTACATATCAGAGAAAATATAGGAGACAAGCCAACTGAAACCACGAACCTCATCAGATTTCTAACTTCAAAAAACAAGTATGAGCTAGAATAATTAGGAATTGAGGATAGAATTGAGACAATACTATAGGTCAAGAAAATATTGACTAAGAAGAACCTCATGTTGCAGTTAGAAGAAAAGTTCCAGGTTCTGGATATTGGTGTCAACAGGTTCTTCAACAAATTTGAAGTATTGAATAAGAAAGAGCTTCCAAGTTTATTTGTGATAAATGATAAATTAATCACCTTGGATGATTATAACAAGAAATTGACAAATGTAGCTAAATATGGTTCCAAATTTGCAGGTATACAGGGAAGCATTACAAGAAAATATTTCCTTGAGGTAGTAGAAAATGATTTAAATATCCAGCATGAGATCAAGCACATTTTTATTACCAAACCCACCTTTTTCAAGTATATAGAGGCAGATGATATTTACAGGAGATTGCTTAAGTTATCCATTCCAAGTGTAGAAAGGAGGGACAAGTTATGCGAGTTACTTGAGTGAAAAAGGTAATTATATCTTAAAAAATAGGACCAAAAACACAACAAGAGTTAGAAGGACACATCAACAACAACCTCCTCCAAAATAGGGTGAGCATTTGAGCATTTCAATTTATCCTATATTTTTGTAATCAAAGACGTAATCTGTTTTAGATATTCCTAAAATACATCCTGATATGTCATGACATGAATTTTTGTAAATAAACTTATATATACTTCTCATTTCTAAGTATATAAGGTTGATTTTTGCATCCAAGAAGGCTAATGTACATTTTCAAGTTTTGTGGACTGACCAGTAATAAATAAGACTCTTTCTTATGATTCTTGTGTCAAACTGTTGGTGAAGTGCACCTCTCACTATTTATCTGTTCCTTTTCTCTGTTTTCCATGCTTATGTATTCATGATCTGAATTATTCAACAGAAAATTGAAGAACATAATTTGTATTAAAACACACTCTGATTGTGGCTTTGAATAATTTTAATGTTTTCATCTGAAATTAAGTAAAATAATTACTAATTTCTCTTTAATTAATTAAATTTCTTTCATATCTTCTTTTACACTTCATGTAAGTTTACAGAATCCAATCATTTTGGCTACCCTTCTCTGTGAATTCTCTTTATAAAAACTGAAACAGATCCAAGTTTAAGTCATAGACTCCATATCCCAATGGAAATTTAGGCATTTAATAAAAAAAACAAACCAAACAATCTCAATTCTAAAATCCAAAACCTAAACTTAATAGCTAGCCTAATATTCTTCAGAAAAACAAAGCTAAGACTAATAGAGAGGTCCCTCTTTGGAGTTGGAAGGGTTAGATTCCCAACTCCCAAAGTGGTTTTGTGGTTACCTTTGTAATTTCTCTTACAACCTCATAAATTATAAAGTGATAACATAGTGGTGACCATACTGGGGAAAAAAACAAATTTCGAATTCTATAGATACATTTCCGTTGTTAAAAGCTTTATTTAAGGAAAATTAATGGTTCAAATTTCAAAAATAAAGGTTTAGAGGTTGTAAAATTTGTAAATAATTGAGTTGTGTGTTTAAAATTCTAGTCCTGGCTCCAAAAATAATTCACACCAGATCTCATCTTGATCCAGAACTTGCTAAGATATTAGATGACTCTGAAAAGTTGATTAGGAAGAAAATTTTAGCTGAAATTCAAAGAAGTAGTAGTCCCCCACCCAGAGAAAACTCTCTCCCTGAGATTTTGTCACTTTAGAGGATATTGAGTTTGATCTGCCATTTTAACATAGTCTATTTAGGACTAAGTCTGAGAGTTTTATGGAGGAGATATTGTTTGATAAATTTGTTTTACAACCCTATACACCTGGAAGTCAATCTATTGAACCAAATTTTGATCAGCAAGCCCTCCAAAACTTAGACAAATTACAAGATCTAAGATCATATTTTGATCAAGTTGTACATGAGGCATATATCCAAAAATCTGTTGAACTCTTGGCCCTGACAATAGCAACATCTTCTGCTTCCTCTCAATCTGTCCATCCTATATCAACTAGTCCCACTTACTTTATAATTTCCACTACTTCTCAAATAACATCGCAAAAAATGTTTCAACCTATAGTAGGAACCCCTACACCTACACCCCTCATAGCCTCATCTATTGTTCATCCCCAAATCCCAATCATGGCAGAAAGGTATGTTCCCCTGGTTTTGGATGCTCCTTTGCATAATATGCCCTAGGAAT
Organism: Pinus albicaulis; assembly: GCA_034641835.2. NCBI lineage: Eukaryota > Viridiplantae > Streptophyta > Pinopsida > Pinales > Pinaceae > Pinus > Pinus albicaulis. The sequence goes on from JAXQQM020074992.1 coordinate 84,053, forward strand.
ATCAAACTAGGATCCCTTAGTTTGATGGTATTGGACCCATCATTTCACATCAACATGGTGATGGAATGAATGATTATTCTGATATTTAGGAGGTTGATGAGGAAGATGTAAAAAATTAAATTTTTTGCTCAAAGTCTAACCGAGGAAGTTAGAAAATGGTTCAAAGCTCTACCAATAGCCAATATAAATGATCTCACTGCTTTTCACCAATCATTCCTCAATATATGGGAAATTAAGAAAAACCCCCTCCAGATTCTATCAGAATATGAGAAAATTAGAAGGGCTTGTGGAGAGAGTGTGCATGATTATTGCACCAGATTTAACAATGTTTACAATGCAATTCCAACAAAGATTAAGCCCACTCAAGGTTTAGCCCTGATTAAATTCATAGATGGTTTCGATGTTGACATGTCTTACCAGTTAAGAAAAATGAACTCTGCAACCTTGGAAAAGATGTAGAGAGATGCTGTGAGTGGAAAATTTATTAGCTAAAAGGGTCATGCTTAGGACTGAGAGGAGGGTAACTATAAAAGAAGAACCATCTACTTCTTCTGCTGATGTAAAAATAGATTCCTTAGTTATAACCATGGAGAGAATAGTGGAAAGAATAAATATAATTGATAGGGCTCCTCCTAGAGAAAACCAACCTGGTCCCCAAATCTGAAATCCCAATTTTAGGAGAAACCCACCCCAAATTAAACAAAGGGAACAAAAAGGGCCAGATCAACAGGTCAGACCTCCATTCCAAGAGAATTATGCTGATGAAGAGGGAGAAATATTTGAAGATCTTGATGATACTCAAATCAATTTGATGGGGATATATTATAATGATTCCATATTTATTACTCAAGAAAAACAAGACCTTTTTCTGCTTTCAAAAACCGAAGTTAACTCTGAGGATTCAAAATATTATAAGCAAGGTTTTGAAAATGCAATTATGGAAGTTCATATGAAATATAACCTTAGGAGTAGGAAAACCACCGACAATCCTACTAAGAAAATTGTTGACACTCAAAGTAAAAATACAACTGACACCCCTACAAAGAAAAACCCTGAGATTCCTCCTAAAAAGAATGTAGAGATTCCAGCTAAGAAAACATCTGAGATTTCATCAAAAACAACTCAAACAAATGTTCCATCCACTAGCCAAAAAAAATATACCACCCAAAGAGATGTTGAAAATCTATATGTCCTAAACCCCAACAAAATTCAAACATACTTCAGCATTGAACATGAACTAGAAAAGATTAAGATACCCATTCCATTAACAGAGCTTATGAATATGAATGAATACAGGTTACAAGTACTTAAAGCTCTGAATATAGAGGAAGGTGAAGATACAGTTAACGTGATGATGATGAACATGAAATTTTGTTTGGGCCTGAGGTGGATGAAAAAACTCAAGAAGGAGGTGTACCTCCATTCTATATTAGTCTAAACATTCATGACCAAATTTTACACAATGCAATGCTTGACTCAGGAGCCACACACAACCTTATGCCTAAGGCTGTTATGGAAAAACTAGGACTTGATATGACTAGACTGTACAAAGACTTGTACTCTTTTGATCCAAGTAAAGTAAAGTGCTTAGGTCTCATTAAGGATTTGTGTGTTACTTTAACACAGATACCATCCAAGATCTTGGTCATGGGCATAGTTTTTGCTGACATACCCCTTAAGTATGCCATGTTACTATCTCGCTCATGGGGATACATTGCAAGGAACCCTTCAGATGGACATGACCTATGCTACCATTCCAGTGTTTGGTCAGCAAAGGAGATTATTTAGGGAAACCTTGATGAATTTTATGGTCAGTATTAAGGAGAAACCACATAATTATCCCCTATATTTTGTCCATTCAAACCTTGATTCATTCATTTTGTATAATGATGGAGACATGGAAAAAAAATTGCCAACTTAGAAACTGATCTTTGTGAAATTGAAGGAGACAAAATGACTATAGTGGAAAATGATAAACAAAATGAACTATTATGGAATATGGAATTTGATGGAGCTGTTAGTAAAGAGGGATCATGAGTATGGGTATGGGTTTCAAATTCACAAACCAACCATTCAGAGGGACGTTCATATAAGCTAAAATTTCATTGTACAAACAACATAACTGAATATGAAGCCTTAATTTTAGGGTTACAACTCTTAAAGAAGCTTGGTGCCAAAACAATTTCCATTCATGGAGACTATGAACTGATAATAAAATATATCAAAGGAGAATACTCTGCTAAACACCCAAGATTAAGGGCCTACAAGAATGTTGTCCTAGACTTTTTTGAATGTTTTTTCGAATATGACTTATCAGTTATCCCTAGAGGTCAAAACATCCTAGACGATGTTCTGGCCACTTCAGCGAGTACATGCAAAATGTCCTACCATCCTAGTCATTAATACACAGTGGAGGTAAAAAATAGGCCAGTTGTCCCAGGCAACATCAAATATTGGAAAGTTTTTGGAAACGACAATCCAAAGATGAATTTGAGTGTGCTAACATAGAGGTAGATTTGGAATTAGAAAATAATGTAGAAAACATTATAAATAAAAATGTAAATAAGATATAATTAAAAGAAATAGATCAGGAACAAGAGGAATTAGAAGTACTGCAATTGAAAGATAATGTTTTGCCTAGAGGGTTAGTCCCTTTAGAGGAATTTTTTGATTTTAATGATGTAGCCAAAAAGCCCAAAATTGAACCTACTAGACTTGAAGTTGAAGACTGTAACATAGGAAATGAACAAGACCCAAAAATGATAAAACTGTCAAAGTATTTACCCCCTATTGAAAAGTAGAAATACATAAGCTTGTTCAAAGAATTTGAAGACGTATTTTCATGGAGTTATGAAGATTTAAAATCTTATGATATAAACATTACACAACACAAAATTCCTATTAAAGAAGACCATAAACCTTTTAAACAAAAACTTAGGAGGATCAAACCAATGCTCATGCCTCTAATTGAAAGCGAGGTTAAGAAAATGTATGATGCCAAGATCATTGTGCCTTTAAGTTATTCTAAATGGTTATCCAACTTAGTTCCAACTAGGAAAACGACAAGAGAAATTAGACTTTGTGTAGATTTCAGAAATATAAATCAAGTCTCAGTGAAAGATAACTACACTTTACCTAAAATGGATCATATTTTGCAGAAGGTAGTTGGGTCCAGTAGAATTTTTCTATTATATGGTTTCTTTGGTTATAACCAAGTTTTAGTGCATCCTGAAGACCAAAAAAAAACAACATTTACTACACCATGGGGTAACTTCATGTATGTGAAGATGCCTTTTGGCTTAATGAATGTTGGAGCCACATTTCAGAGAGAAATAGAAATTTATTTTTTTGATGAAATAGGCATATTCATAGTCATATATCTTGATGATATCATTGTTTTCTAAAAAACATATGAAGCTCATTTTCTACATTTGAGGAGAGTACTTGAAAAATATAGGAAATTTAGAATTTCCCTCAACCCGAAGAAAACATTATTTGGCTTAGAAGAAGGAAAAATTTTGGGACATATCATTTCGAAAGATTGAATCAGAATTGACCTTAGCAGGATTGAGGCTAATTTAAAGATAGGTCCTTCTAGAAATGTCAAATAACTCCAATCATTCATTAGTAAAATAAATTTTCTAGGAAGATTTATCCCAAATTTGGAAGAGCTCCTAAGAAACATAACAAACATGTTGAGAAAAGATACATAATTAAAATGAAATATTGAGGCAAAATAGTCATTTGATCAAGTAAAACAAGCCTTAACACAAACCCTTGTGTTGATCAACCCTGATTTCACAAAATATTTTTTGATTTTCTCAGTTTCATCTGAGCATACTATTGCAACAATTCTCTTACATAAAAATAATCAAGGAAATGAACAACCCATTGCTTTCTTTAGCAAGGCCTTAAGAGATGTGGCATTGAAGTACAACATTATGGAAAAGCAAGCATTTTCTTTAGTGAAAGAAATTAAAGATTTTAGAGTGTATATTATTCATTCTCATATAGTTTCTTTTGTTCCAAATACTGTGGTAAAAGACATATTGACCCAAAACGGTCCTGATGGGAAAAGAGGTAAATGGATTGCGATTATCCTTGAATATGACATTGAAATTAAACCCAACAAACTCATTAAAGGTAAGGGATTAGCTAAATTAATGGCTAAATCTAATTTTCATGCTTTGGATATTAATTTTGTAGCTGCACTTGATGAACAAGGATAGAAGGTGACTCCACAAGCAACAGAGTATTTTTTAACCTCTCCCTAGTATGCATAACTTATTTATGTATTACATCATTTACAAGCTCCTACTGGTTTAACCAAGACAAAAGCTAGATTTCTTAAACTCAAAACTATGGAGTTTTTCATTTTAGACAATAATTTGTATTGGAAGGATACTGGTGGAATTTTACTAAACTGTTTGTTGAAGGATGAAGTAGATAAAATAATGCAATAATTTCACGAAGGAGATTGTGGTGCACATTTGTATTGGAAGAATACTGCCAACAATATCCTAAGAGTTGGTTTTTACTGGCCAACCTTATTTTATGATGTCCATAAAAAAGTTACCTCATGCCTTAAATGCCATAGTTTGTAAGGCAAAAGGAAACTACTGCCTTTACCCTTAAAGCCAATCTTAGCTGAAACTCCTTTTCAATAGTGGGGTTTGGATTTCATTGGAGAAATTCATCCACCATCCTCAGCCTAACACAAATGGATCCTCAGAGCCACTGATTCTTTTACCAAGTGGATTCAAGCCACACATACAAGGCAAGCTACTGATGCAGTTATCATTAATTTTTTAGAGACTAATATTATTTCAATATTTGGTTGTCCTAGAAAAATAATCATTGCTAATGCAACAACATTCAAGCCAAAGAATATGGTGAAGTTTTTCAGCAAGTATCAGATCACTTTAGGACACTCTATTGCATATTACCCTTAGGGGAATGGATTAGCAGAGTCCTCCAGCAAAATTTTAGGTAATGACATCAAAAAATTGTTGCAGATAACAAGAAATAATGGCACAACAAGCTGGTCAATGCATTATGGGCTGACAGACTCACCACTAAGAAATCAATTGGCACGTCCCCATACCAATTATTTTATGGAATGGATTCTGATTTTCCAACTTATTTGAAGTTTCCCATTATGAAAATGTTGTAGGAATTATAGGTGGAAGAAAATGACATTCAAATAAGGATAAATCAGAAAATACAGCTGCAACAATCCAGAGAAGAAGTGTACAATAAAACACACGTAATCCAGGAAAACATCAAGAAAATATATGATAGAAGAACCAAGGTTGATGATTTTCAGTTGGGAGACAGTGTATTAAAATTTGATTCAAGAATGGAATATGAAGGTAAGCATGGTAAGTTAGATAATTTATGGAAATGACCTTACATAATCCATGCTTAAAGAGGTAACAATGCATTTTTTCTTAAGGATGTGGATGGAGCAAAGCTGCCTGACGGATTTATCAATGGCAAGACGCTGAAACATTATTTTTCACAAGAATAGGAGTATTTATCACTAAATTCATTGTATATATCATTTTCTTTATATTGTCAATGAGTGTCTGACTTATATCAGAAGTTGAAGCCCGAAGAGAAGGTCACGAGCTCCTGATTAATTTGCCACCATAACTACAACATCTTCAAAATAAATCAGATGTAGAAAGGTACTGAAGAATATAATTCAAGGCAATTGGTCAACAATTCTTGGCACCTCACAAGGAGAGTTCCATCCCCAGCTTGAGCCACTATTAGGGTCCTATAATTCATAGGATCACAAGGTGATTGAATATTTTCTCTCAGTCATATGAAATTGTAAATACTATTTCATTTAGAAAATGATTTCTGAAAGAAAGAATAAATAAAAATAAAAAATGAAAAGTTGGTATATGAAAATGAAAATAGAATAAAAAAGAAAATAAAAGAAAAATATAATAAAATAATAAAAAATGATGATGACAGAACCCCATGGAAAAAAATAAAAACAATGTGAAAGTGATGCAAATTCAAATGCCACTAGAAGAAAAATAGTTTGTGTTGAAAAATAAAGTAGGATGTTGTGTGAAACTAGTTTTATATGCCACAATCATAAATCCTTGTTTAAATCATACAGTGTAATCATGGTAAAAAATATACGAATTTCTGTCATTAGATTAGAGAAATAACTTATCCAAGTTGTTTAATCTTCGCCAAAAATAGTTAGGTAGATGAAGAAATTGGTCCAATTTTTTAAGCTGGATCAATGATGTAAATGACTAGGTTAGGATTAGATTAGATGATTTCCCTTTTCAAAGAAAAAATTAAAAAAAGTTCTTCACATTTAAATGCACCCTTAGTTAGTGATAACTAGTCTTAGTTTAGGAGAAAGTTGGAATGAAAAGGTTTCAAATGGATTTATTTATGTTTTGTATCATATGCACATATATCCAAAGTTTAGGTGTTAATGTAATGAAGTTCACAAGCGACATAAATTTTTTTGTCGTGTAGCGGAAAATTCCGCGCTCAATCCAAGCACCCAATTGTCATCCACTTAGATCAATGGTCCCTATCACTTTTCGGCACCCCTACCCTTTCTAAATTTATCAGTGGAGGGGGGGTCCAAAAAGCGGTTTGTCCCCCTACTAGCCCCACACTATGCATCATTATCTCATATGTTCGCACCCCCTCTTTCCATACCACTTACAACCTCTACTCCTCTTCGAAAAACCACCAAACCTCTACTCTATCTCGCCAACGCTTCACGCATCCTCACCTCCACTCCGCTCACGACACCTGCCATATCCTTTATGCATTCAATTCTCTTGGGATTATCGTTTACACCTCCTAATGGTCCCGTGCCCCCAATGGATGTCTACTGTCATCATAATTTTCATGCATTCTCATTCATATAAACCATGTTTGGTCTTTTTCATACTTTCCCTTGCATAGTGAGAGCATCTCGAAGCCGGATAAAGAAACTAGAGCATGCAGTGAAACAACAAGAATTCCCAACCAACTGTCAACTACCAGAAATTTCCCGGTAATTTCTCACTATTAGCGTTCTTTCTCCCACTATTTGAATTTTCAAAATGCCTCAAAAGAAAAAGAACAATGATAATTCAAATAACCCTATGATCCCTCCAACCATTGATCTAACCACGTTCCTCTTGCTGATAGAGAATAAAAAATTGCAAAACCAAATTATGAATTCGACCTATTCGAATTGAATTGTTGGCTCGAAGACAGCCACATAGATTAGAGTGATAAAATTGGACTTTGGGAATCCAATTTTCCCCTGTATATGTTTCCTCAGACCTAATATTTCCCAGATTTTATCCGCAAATTCCATGCTTGTTATTTTCCCAACCAGAGGGCCATTGTAGCTCATAGTGGAGAGGTTTTTTTCACAATTACCCCTGAAACCATGAATCAAATATTGCAGATCCCCCAAAGCAGTTCCAATACCCCTTTCTCAGTGGAAGCCTTGAATGACCTATACCAGAAATTAACCTTTTCCAAGAGAGAAAATATTTTTGAAGTATTTTTTCCTGAACATGCCCAGTTACCCAAGAAAAATCCACCCTATCCCTCATCCATGTTTCCAAACCATGCTAAATAGATTATCTCCATGCAATCATGTTTTTTATGGTACTATTCCGATGAATGGGTAGATGAACCTATCCTAGGTTTCCTATCCATTTTCTCCACTGAACATAAACCCTATGTAATTTTTAATTTTAGCCAATTCCTTGCTGATAGCATACATGAAAAGTTCCTTAATTTTCTAATTCAAGGAATTCTCAAATATGCTTCGATTTTGGTTTACATGTTTATATTTTATCAAGCAGACATGTTCCCATTTTGCACTTGAAAATCTAGATGAAGAAGGAAATCCACAGTCCGCCATTTTTTGGACTTCCTTGGTGAGGAAGGATTCAAAGGAACACAACTTTAAAGATTATATTGATTAGTTCATTCATCTAACCATATGTTTGTCGAAAAATAATGCAAAACCCATGGTCAATGAGGATATTCTAAATATTTTACACCTCAATGAGTAGGCCAAAACAGGAGATTGGTACTTGTACCAGAATTACACTGAATTAAGAGTGTATGGGTGTGAGTTACCACCCTACAAGATTCCCAAATACCTCCCAATGAGGGTGTTTGAATTAGATTACATTAGGCAAATTATCAATTCAGATGAAATTCATTTTGTTGTAGCCAAGAAAAATCACAGTTCAAGATAAAGGCCGAGATTCTACCATTTATTTTCAACAGCAGTCAAGCAGGTGAGGAGATAGACATCCTCATAAAGCAGATGAAGTTCCCCTTAAGCTTCACATGGTCATATTACCCATTTGGATTAATTTCTAAGCTAAGTGTGGAAGATAAGACCGCTCCCTATGTTCATACGCAGAGACCTGAAATTGAGAAATACATGAATCATGTGGAGTGGGAAGAGAACACTTTAAAAGAGAGCAGCTTCTGTCTACATCTACTTCAAAGAATCCCACCCCTAAGGAAAATACAGAGAAATACCAAGGGAAGAAGGCTTTGCTTTAGTCACATAGGTCTCAGCAAAAGAATTTAAGATTTACAGGAATAAGAGAAAAACTAATCCTAAAACAAATTTTCCAAAGGAAGGAGAAGGAAAAGATACCATAGTCCTTAAGGGTACACATTCTGCAGCACAAAAAGACAGTGTATTTACAGGGTCTCCAACAACATCATCAGTTTCACAAGGGAATCCGAACTCAGCTAAAACATCAGAGTTGATCCATGGGAAAAAGGAAAAGAGAATATTTGATAAGTATAAGGAAATAAAGCTTAAAAATGAGCTCCTTAAAGGAAACACTTATACTCAATTCTGGAAGAAAAATTCCACTCCTCAGAGTATAATTTTATTAGATTTCGACACAAAGAAGGGAAGAATGCAGATGGAATTCTTGCAGGCTTAGATCCCTCATCCAACAACAACAAAAAATTATAAAAATACTTCCTTTGAGTTCGACACAAAATACATCCATCCTATTGATCAGATGGAGATGCATAAACATACAGGGGAAATTTTATTTTCCACCTTGAAAAATACTGCAATGAATGCTTGTAAATTAAAATTGTCACTCACCAGTGTCCAATCACAATTAAATATTGAGTAGATCTCTTCTCTAGAAAAGGATAATAAGATCACATCCTTAGAATACTTGGTCATCAAAATAGGATATGATCCAGACAATGTTAAAGCAACAAAAGAATTGATCAAGAAGAAGAATGCTAACATTGCAACACTCAGGAAATAGTTGAAATTACCAGCCACTAAGGATTTTCAAAACAAAGAAATAGTAGAGACAGAGAGCCGAAAATAATACATGCTCAAGCTAATTATGGAGCATAAAGAAAAAATAAGAAACATGGAAGTAGATATGGACAAACTAGTGAAGGAAAAGGAGAAAAATGCACAGTTAGCTATGGTCCCACTTGAGGTTGTACATATTACAACAATACCAAAAACAAGAATGGCTACCTCAAATACAACAGGGGTTTCTACATCAACATAAACTCCATCACAAGACTTAGATGCTGCTGGAAAATTGATAAATGCTATGGAGGACATGTCCATACAAGGAGAAGAAATAAAAGGGTTACAAGGATAGGTAAATGCCTTACAAGAGTAGAAAGAAAGAATTGAAACCTCACATATGGATGAAGTACAAAATTATCAGATACTCACTCAAATACTACAACAATTAGGGAAGGAAGCTGCTATGGCTTAGACCTTGGCTCAGGCTAAGGAGAATATATGGATTGATATCCATAAATCCATGAATGAGATCTGGCCTTCCATACAAATTATATTTCAATAGAATGAGTTAATTAATAATTCCAAGGAAGTAATTGTACAGATCAGAGAAAAGCTAGGAGACAAGCCAACTGAAGCCACGAAACTCATCAGATTTCTGGATTCCAAAAACAAGTATGAGATATAAGAATTGGGAATTGAGGATAGAACGGAGACAATACTGTAGGTTAAGAAAATATTGACTAATAAGAACCTCATGTTGCAGCTCGAAGAGAAGTGCCAGGTTCTGGAGATTGGTGTCAACATGTTCTTCAATAAATTTAAAGTACTAAATAATAAAGAGACTTTAGGTTTATTTGTGATAAATGATAAATTAATCACCTTGGATTATTATAACAAGAAATTGAAAAATGTAGCTAAATATGGTTCCAAAGTTCCAAGTATGCAGGGAATCATTACAGGCAAAGCTTTCCTTGAGGCACTATAAAATTATTTAAATATCCAACATGATATCAAGCACATTTTTATTACCAAACCCACCATTGTCAATTATATGGAGGTAGATGATATTTACAAGAGATTGCATAAGTTATCCATTCCAAGTGTAGAAAGGTGGGACAAGTTATGTGAGTTACTTGAGTGAAAAAGGTAATTATATCTTCAACAACAAGACCAACAACACAATAAGAGTTATAAGGACACATCAACAACAACCTCCTCCAAAATAGGGCCGACATTCGAGAAGTTTAATTTATCCTATATTTTTGTAATCAAAGATGTAATCTATTTTAGATATTCCTAAAATACATCCTGATCTGTCATGACATGATTTTTTGTAAATAAACTTATATATATTTCTCATTTCAAAGTATAAAGGGTTGATTTTTGCATCCAAGAAGGCTATTGTACATTTTCAAGTTTTTTGGATTGATCAGTAATAAAGAAGACTCTTTCACAATATTATTGTGTCAAACTATTGGTGAAATGCATCTCTCATTGTTGATGTGTTTATTTTCTCGCTTATTTATTCATGATCTGAATTATTCAACAGAAAATTGAAGAACAAAATTTGTATTAAAACTTTTGAATAATTTTAATGTTTTCATTTGAAATTAAGTAAAATAATTCTTAATTTATCTTTACTTAATGGAATACATTTCATCTCTTATTTTACACTTCTTTTAAGTTTACAGAATCTAGTCATTTTTGCTACCTTGCCTTGTGAAATCTCTTTATAAAAACTGAAACAGATCCAATTTTAAGTCATAGACTCCATAGCCAAATGGAAATTTAGGCATTTAATCAACCAAACAAATCAAAAAATCTGAATTCTAAAATCCAAAAATCGAACTTAATAGCTAGCCTAATATTATTCATAAAAACAAAGCTAAAAATAACAGAGGGATCTCTCTCTGGAGTTGGACGGGCTAGATTCCCTACTTCCCAAAGTGGTTTTGTGGTTACCTCTGTAATTTCTCTTACAACCTCAGAAATTATAGAGTGATAACAATTTGCACTATTGTAACTGTGATTAATCTTAATAGAAAGTTGAACCAATATTGTTTCTCTCATGAGCATAGTCATCATATATAGCTTACTACTATATATATATATATATAGTAGATGTGTTTATGAGTTGAATGGTTATTTTAATTTTGTTTATCCATATATGTTTTAAAAACAATCAGGCATTATAACTATTGAAGTGTATGGTTGTAATATTTTAAATATATGTATAAACAACGAGATATTTTATGTGATGTGTTTTATAAAATATTTTAATTATCTATTTAATTAAATTAGTTATCTTTATTTTTTTCACCCCATAAATGATTTGATAATCTATATTGTCTTATTTTATAAGAGATATTTTAAAAGTCATATGTACAAAGGGAATTGTCCTGGGATATATATATTTTAACTACATTTATTCTTCTTTCATTAGTTTTAATTACATTATCATCTTCAGACTTCTATATCCCATCCATTTATATATTTTTCAAGGGAAAGTGGTCCCATTATCCCTAGTCGGAGCCACTACTCTAAACATAAAAGGAGATGCTTTAAGTTCCTGACCGGGTGTTTTTCCCAATGTTGAGGCAAATAATTTAGAGGCTAAAATAGAAGCACATATGCTCCCCCTGAATGTGTGATCCTCCATCACCCAACATTCAACTTCTCCAAAAAAAATCAATAACAATATAGGTGAAAAATAATCAGTGAATGGTCAAACAAGGATGATAGACATGTATTTTCCACTCATATACAATAAATAAATTTACTGCAAAAATAGTGAGTGAAAATAAATAAACATAAGGAATCAAGCCTTGAAAATCATAGCTCCCCCTAAGCATGATAAACCTCATATGTATGATCTAGCTGACATGAAAGTGCATGAAGGAATTGAATCAATCTTTCAACACTCCCCTTGAGACCATACAAGTGTTATGCATACTGCTGCAATCAATTAGATCTAACATGCAATAATGGACTGACCTCATCTATTCTAAATATGATGAGGAAGAGTACTATATTGGTATCTTCTTACTCTTCTCTCTTCCCTCCAAAACATACACATTATATGGGGTCTTGATTCTTATAAAAATCACTCTCTTTGATCCTTCCTTCTGAATGATGCAACCTTTGAAGTTGAGGATCACTTCCTTTCCTCCATCAACCATTGGCTCACACTCAAGATATTATTATTTAGGACTTCAATGAGAAAAACATCTTCTGCATTTGTCCTCTTCTCACCAAGATTGGATTTGTCGCTTCCCAACACTCTAGCTATTTCACTTCCTTCAAAAACCACATGACCATCCTTGGTTTTATTGAGAAAATGAAATTTATCTTATCTCTTGACATATGGTATGATAATCCACTATCTGTATGCAACATGTCATCAACATGACGAGAAAAAAGTGTAATGCCACATCTTCCTAGCTACTTCTCCTTCTTCCATGTGTTCATTTGTTACACATTTTCCCCTGACAGTTGATTTTGAACAAATGGCCTCAAAGATATAGGAATATTACAATCCTTGGCCAAGTGTCCTAAATTATGGAAAAAATAACACTCTATATGGCCAACATCTGTAGCCAAAGGATTTTATCTTTTGCTACTCATACTTGACTTCCTTCTTCTCACGCTAGATCTACAATCAATGGCTTTATGCCCAAACAAGTACATGAAAAGAAATATCCATTAAATGAACTTGTATACCTTAAATGATACCGATTTATGTAGGAACACAATGAAATACATAAACACACATAAAATCAGTGATGCAACATAAATAAAAATTCATTTCATTAATAACAAATAACTGAAATATGCTTACAGGCAGAATGGAAATAAACTAGCTAGGGCGATGGTAGCTTGTCTCTGAGAAGATATGTGGTGGCCATAGGCCTTTGAACTGTGTTACAATGAGGCTAAAGGGCATATTTATTATTTAGAAACAATGGAAAACCATAAAAATCCAAAAACATAACCCTAGGAGACAAAACGCCAAAACTATGGGCCCCATTTGGGTAAATTGGTACATCAACTTCCCAGGGACGTAAATTTGGCATACGATCTTCGTTTTATGCACACAATACCTCATTAGAAATATCTATTCAAGGAATACAAATTTTTATGTGAACAAAATCAAAGGAAATTCCATGTTGCTCTTAGTTTCCCCAAAAAATATTTTTTAGGGCCTCAAAAAGATTCCGAAAGTTCATGACCCAAACAACTGCTAAAAATAGTAAATTGTCCTACAATTAAAGAAACTGAAAAAATAAAAGAAACAATGGTGGGGCCCTAAGTGGAATATGTGGGTGGCCACCAATATCCACCTGGATAATTCCTCCCCCCTTTGGAAGCAATGGTTCCCATTATGTTGAGTTCCTCCATGAGATGAGGAAACTTCTGTTGAACTTCGTCCCTGGTGAACCACTTGACTTGGTGCAGGAGTTGGCCAGCTTTGACAACCCGATATAGTTAGATATTTTGCTGTCAAGTGTTATTTATTTTCATGTCCATGATATTATCTGTGGTGGCTTATTCCATGCAGTTTGGGTTTAACTCTGTTTCTGTGAGTTGTTCTGCAATGTCAGAGGTGTCCAATAGAGGTGGGAAGTAGGGCCAAAGGCAGTCCACATTGAACACTGGGTGCAGACCAAGGAATGGTGGAATACTGAGCTTGAAGGCATTGGCCCGTACAAACTTGGTGATGGTGTACGACCCATATCAAAGCTGGCGAAGCTTGCATTGGGATCTAGCAAGGTGCTCCTTCTGCAAATGTGGCCACATTTTGTTGCCCACCTAGAAGTTGTGTGGCACCTGTTAGCACTGGTATTTTCATCCCACCCATCTCGAATTATTTTACTTTTCTTTCACCTCATATCCATCATTATCATTGACCTCACTTCATTTTTTAACCATTTTTCCCAAGGGTGCCCAAGTCATCATTGTTCACAGGCACTAAACCCTAATTTCCTCTCCCACTGAGCTAGGGTTTGCCATGGAAATGAGACATTTGAGAAGAGGAGGCATAAGGTAGGTCATATAATTAAGTATGAGGTAATTTCAGCTCATAAAAATCATGTCTCCATCATTTTTTGAGAAGTCATTCCAAGAGTCAAGTCATTTAACACTCATAAGGTCGTTTTTTCTTCAAACTGTGTTTCTGACCAAATAAAGATGAATTTGACAAAAGTGAGAGAGGTTTTTGTCCATAATAGGTCAAGGAATAAAAATATCCTTCATATTTTACACAGGTATCATGGTTTTAGAGAAATGTCAAAAATACAGGTGCCACAGGAGAGTTGCTTCACTTATGGGGTGACCTTGGGAAAATCAAGTTTTCTCATAGCTGGAGTGTCCAAATCACTTGCTTGATATTTCACATGATAACTAGAAAAAGAGATATTTCTAATGAGCTATCATGAGCTCAATTTAGAGATGAGGAAGGCCTCCAAAATTTTCCTGCAACAACACTTTGCATTTATGCACCCTCATTGAGCACTTTTTGACTAGTCTTGGGAAAATCAACTTTTCACAAGGAAACTCAATTCCAATCATAAAACCAAAGGTATATTTGGAAATTATACAGGATAATATTTTCAACGATCTATCCTGGTCCCAATTTGGACTCCGGGAAGGCCTCCAAATGTGGTCTACAAAAAGGTGATGCACTGGTGCTGCGCGTTCAGGAAGGGTGCTGCGCTTTCACCCAGGAAGTGCCAAAAAGACCTTTGTCAGCCTGTCACTTCACCATTTCATGCTACATATTTTCACAAGGGTTATTCAAAGCTTCATTTACTAGTAAGTGACAAATTCACCCTCTCTTTGATGTATCATATTTTCTTCAATTCAATTTGAATCTACTTCTAAAGAAAGAAACCCTAATGTTTAATAAAATATAATTCACTCACTACAAAATAATCCCTAAAATTTCATACTCTCTCCCTCAAATCCCTAAAATAATTCTCCCATTTCCCTATCCCCAACACTTCCCTTCACCTCATTCACCTTCACCTCACATTGACCTTTCTTCTTCACCTTTTTACAACCCTTTGTCATCATCACATCATGATTCTGAGTCATCAAGCAATGATGAGGACATTGAGGCAAAATGGGCTAGTTTGGCTGAGGTTGAGCCATTTCCCAAAACTTACCAGAGAGGCTATAGGCATGTTTTTTCTTCAATTAGAGTGAAAGAGGCCATGCCTTCTTCATCAACACAACATGTAAATAAAAGTAAGGAATAGGTGATAGAGCAAGTCATTCATGATGAGGAGGACAATCATGAGACAAAGCAAGAATTTCAGTTGATTGACCTAGGTGAGGAGGATGAAGGAAAAATCACCAATGAAGAAATTAAAGGTAAAGAGGCTGAGATTAATGAGCTCCAAAATAATCTTGAGAGGGCCAAGTATGTGATTCACTTCCTCGAGCAAGAAAATCAACAACTGAAGACCAAGCAGGCCATCAATGAGGTAACATGCATCAAAGCACAAAGTGAGGCAGAAAAGGCTAAAGCCTTGCTTGAGGAAACATTGGAAAGGTTTGGTGAGCCTGATGATGAGGAGGATCAGCCTCCAAGACAGAGACCAAGGACTAGAGGGCCGAAAAGAGCTCTAGCCCTAGAGAGACAAAGGGAAGCTGAGCTAGTAGACCAGCTTACCTTAAGTGAAAATCTTGCCCTACAGATCAATGAAAAAGAAGAAGCATGGCTTGAGAGGGTCGACCAATACTTGGAGAATCTCTTGGCCAAGGCTCAAAAGGACAATGAAATTTAGATAAAGATGGCAAAACATTATGCCATAAGGAACAAAATTGCAAGGGCCAAGCTTAAACAAGCCCATGCAAAAATTCAAGCTTTGACCAAGCAAGAGAAGAAAGAGAAGTTGGACATACTTTCAGAGATGTCACTTCATGATTCAAACATTAAATGATCAAGTACCCTCACAATTTTGACAAGTTTTGGAAAAAAATTTCATTCTATGAAAATTCTACATTTTTGAGTATTTTTTCACACAAAAAATTTGCTAAACATGTAGCGACCTAGACGCTAAACTCTTTTTTGGGACCTCCAAATGAGAAATGTCCACTACCAGCAGGTTTGTATTAAGGAGTACATCAACCCTAGAAAGTTTCAAAGTTTTTTGGAGGAGAACAGGTCCATTAAAATCTCAAAAAACCATCAAAATTTCATGTTTCTGCCTCTAAATCTGCATGGTCGCTGCGTGTTTACTAGTCTTGGGAGAACATGTTTTTGACAAGGAAAATGAGCACCATTTTGAAAATTGGAGGTAGTTTTGAAAAATAGACGCAAAGGGATTTCTAATGAGCTATCATGGAGCTTATTTGGACACCAGGAAGGCATTCAAAATCAACCTTCAACAAAGGTCAATTTTTCTACCTGGACGCTGCGCGTTTCACAAGAAAAATTTATTTTACTCAGTCTTCATAAATTTTTGAAGTTTCACTCCAGTTTGAATTTTACTTTAGGAAATGATGAATTTACTTATGTAAATGGTCAAGATAAATTTAAATATCATGTTTTTACTTTTACCTAGGGTAAATACATTAGGTAAGTCAACCATTTGAGGTGTAATGAATTAGTTCATTAGAGATAGGAATGAGTCACTTTTCTCATCCTACACTCAAGCTATTAGTTCAAATTTTTATGTAATATCTCCCTCATCTCATGAATTCGACCCCTATGGATGAGTGGAGGTGGTTTTGAGGTCTATTTAGCTCAGATCTTCACAGGATTCAAGGGTTGGAATCATTTTGGATGCTTGTGTATTGATCAAGAACCAGTTTAGCTTGGATATTAATGAAAAATTGCAGCTATTTCCTTGGGATTCATGTGGTATGAATGTTTAGCATATTTTTTTCTTTGTGATCATTTGTATGAATGTTTTGTAAGCTCATAAACTTTTCATGTCTATTATATTATAAATTTCAAGTTGATAGGAAAAATACATATTTTTCATGCTCTGTTTTGGGAAATTTTTCATAATTTGTCCATTTTCTTCAGTTTAGGAAGAACTCATATCCTATGCTCTTCCTAGCTCCTCATCAGTCTTAAACTATTTCACCAAATCACCTTTAAGTTTTGATCCCTCTACCTACCTTGCCTCATCGAATGGACTGAGATTCCATCTCATTTTCCCTAACCTAGTCCCCTTGACCTAATCCTCATCCAGTGAGCCCAACCCCAATCAAAACAAATCAAACCCTTCTGCATTTCTTAGCTATCCTAAAACCTTTTCATCTAGCCCTCTTGACTATGATTTTTGTTGAGAGAGCCCTCTCCGACTTGGTAGGGCTAGATACCAAGTCAAAAGCTTGGTTTGTGGTTATCTCTACTTGGATTCCTTCCTTAGCCTTGGGAATCTGGCGGAGTGATAACATACGAGCGCCGTTGTTGGGGAATGAAGAGAAAAAATTTTCCCTGGGAAATAACGACAAATATTTAGATCTAATTGTTTATGGTGAACAATAGTTGGACACATATGAAGGTTGAACCATTCACCTGACAGTTCCATTCACTGAAAGATCCATAAAACTAACACTTCATGGTGACTCCACTGCATAAAGATCAGTAGCTTCAAGAATTTTCAAGATTTAAACTGTTGCAAGAAAATATGCTCCCATGATCCGGGATCACATTCCAGGTTTCCCAAATAAAATTCCTCAGGTAGATTGGAAAAATAATTTTCCTATGTTTAAAGATGATGATAGGAATGATGCTGCTTTACATCTGGTTAAATTTCTCATGCATACACGCAAGTTGAAGGTTGAATTTCCTAAATATTGTCCCTTAAAGATGTTTATGGCTTCTCTTGAAGGAAAAGCATGGTCTTGGTATGAAGGTTTGCCACCTGCCAATATTTTTTCTCTTAGAGTTTTCCATTCAATATTTATGAAGAACACAAGGAGTCCTACCCTTATTTGTCTTTGGTTAATAAATTTTGTGATCAATTTGAGGTTTTCATTCAAAACCTAAAGGATTATTATGATGATAATAAGTTCATGGATGAAGAGATCTTGGAGTATTTTCATGAAAATCCTTTTCATCACTAAAAAGAGAAAATGTTTTATCTCATGGAAGAAAATGATGATGTATATTGTCTTTATGTTCACAAAGACTTCCCAAAGGAGACAATTCTTGCAGTAGTATAACAAGTTGATCAGCCAAAGGTTAAAGAAGATATTCAGCATCCTTGTGAATATTTAGGGGATAAAGAAGACAATTACTGTGTTATCAAAAGAAAACAAAAAGTAAATTATCCTCTGTCTAAAGATGAGATAGATCAACTCTTGAAAATTCATATTACAGCCCAAGCTAATGCAGGTTTGCAGTTTTCACATAGTCACGAATGTGTTGGTAAAACTTCTTCCATTTAAAAAAATGAAAATCGAAGCTTAAATGAGGACAATCTTGAAACTAGATTTATAGATCATCATGAAGAAAGACAATCTCCTTTTTCAATGTTCATATTTGATGAATTTTCTCCTGAAACTGAGTTGCCTAAGTATGATAAATATGAAGATAATTTCGATGAGAAGTTTGATGAAACTATATAGGAAATTTTTGAGAGTAAACCAATTTATGATGATGATTCCCTACAAGGAGATGAGCTAGCAGATACTATTGTCTTTCATGAAGATGATAGGGCTGTCATGTTTGATAATTTTGAAGAATATTTCTTGTTTAAGGATGGCATAAACTATGAATTTGAGGAGTATGAACCAGAGAGAGACAAAATGCCAGAGATTGAGTTATAATTTCTCATGCTTGAGGAATTTACAGCCAACACTCAGATAGCAGAAGGTTATACTTTCCTATGCCTTCCTATCAATCAACAAACAAATGTTCTTTCAGATCAAAATGAAGGGAGTACTTGTATTTTTGTTGTGGGATCTCAAGACAAGGTAATGCTTCAGGATTTTCAAGATCCCTTCAGTAGTATTTTGCAATCATTGGAGAAGTTGAATGTTGTTTTGTTTGTCAGCATAAGCCTTGGTTTCAGTTTCTATTGTGATTTTCCTACAAGTACATCATTCTGCCTGCTCCAAGAAAGTGAGAGCAGAACTTCAATAAGTAGCCATCTCCTGGATTGGTTACACTGGAAGGATAATTTCACCTAATCAGCAATTGTGCAGTAGATTAGAGTAGGTTGGTATCATTTCAGTTTTATTTTATTTTATTTTCAGAAAGTGTTGACAGAATTCATCAAGGTTTGAAGCCCGTAGTGAAGGCCCTAAGTCTTTGATGATCTGTTAGTGTGGGTTGAATTTTGCAGTGTGCTTTTAGTTTCAACTTTAGTTTTATTTTACATATTGGACTCCATTTCCCAATGTATAAGGCACTAATCTACAAATTCAGAGAATTGTGGTTCTTGGCACCTCCAAGGAGCTACCATCCCCAGATGGAATCGATTTTAGCACTGGTATTTGCATCCCACCCATCCTACCTTATTTTGCTTTGCTTTCACCTGATCTCTGTCATTATCATTGACCTTGCTTCATGTTTAACCATTTTTCCCAAGGGTGGAAAAGTCATCATTGTTCACAAGCACTAAACCCTAATTTCCTCTCCCACTGAGCTAGGGTTTGCCATGGAAACGAAAAATTTGAGAAGAGGAGGCATAAGGTAGTTCATATCATTAAGTATTAGGTCATTTCAGCTCATAAAAATCATGTCTCCATCATATTTTTAGAATTCATTCCAAGAGTCAAGTCATTTGCTACTCATAGGGTCAATTTTTCTTCAAAATGTGTTTGTTACCAAACAAATATGAATTTGAAAAAAGCAAGAGAAATTTCTGTCCATAATAGGTCAAGTAAGAAATACCTCCTTCATATTTTACACAAGTGTCATGGTTTTAGAGAAATTTCAAAAATATAGGTGCCACAAGAGAGTTGCTATACTTCTAGAGTGACCTTGGGAAAATCAAGTTTTCTCATAGTTGGAGTGTCAAAATAACTTGCTTGATAATTCAAATGATAAATTGACAAAGATATATTTCCAATGAGCTATCATGATCTCAATTTAGAGTTGAGGAAGGCCTCCAAAATTTTCCTGCAACAACACTCTGCATTTCTGCACCCTCATTCAACACTTTTTGCCCAGTCTTGGGAAAATAAACTTTTCACAAGGAAACTAAAATACAATCATAAAAACAATGGTATATTTGGAAATCATACAGGATAAGATTTCTAACGAGCTATCCTGGGCCTAATTTGGACATCGGGAAGGCCTCTAAATGTGGTCTACAAAAAGTTGTTGCATGGGCGCTGCACATTTAGGAAGGGTGCTACGCTTTCACCCAGGAAGTGCCAAAAACACCTATGTCAGCCTGCCACTTCACCATTTCATGCTACATATTTGCAAAAGGGTTATTAAAATCTTCATTTACTAGTAAGTTACCAAGTCACCCTCTCTTTGATGTATCATCTTTGCTTCAATTCAATTTGAACCTACTTCTAAAGAAGGAAACCCTAATGTTTAATAAAATCTAATTCACTCCCTACAAAATAATCCCTAAACTTTCATACTCTCTCCCTCACATCATAAAATAATTCTCCCATTTCCCTATCCCCAACACTTCCCTTCACCTCAGTCACCTTCACCTCACATTGACCCTTCTTCTTCACCTTTTTACAACCCTCCTTCATCATCACATCATGATTCTGAGTCATCAAGCAATGATGAGGACAATGAGGAAAAATGGGCTAGTTTGGTTGAGGTTGAGCCATTGCCCAAAACTTACCAGAGAGGCTATAGGCATGTTTTTGCTTCACTTATAGTGAAAGGGGACATTCCTTCTTCATCAACACAACAGGTAAATAAAGGCAAGGAACAGGTGATAGAGCCAGTCATTCATGATGAGGAGGACAATAATGAGACAAAGCAAGAATTTCAATTGATTGACTTAGGTGAAGAGGATGAAGGAAAAATAACCAATGAAGAAATTAAAGGTAAAGAGGCTAAGATTAATGAGCTCCAAAATAATCGTAAGAGGGCGAATTATGTGATTCACTACCTTGAGCAAGAAAATCAACAGTTGAAGACCAAGTAGGCCATCAATGAGGTAACATGCATCAAAGAAAAAAGTGAGGTAGAAAAAGCTAAAATTTTTCTTGAGGAAATATTGGAAAGGTTTGGTGAACCTGATGATGAGGAGGATCAGCCTCCAAGACAAAGACCAAGGACTAGAGGGTTGAAAAGAGCTCTAGCCCTAGAGAGACAAAGGGAAGCTGAGCTAGCAGACTGACTTACCTTAAATAAAAAGATTGCCCTAGATATCAATGAAAACAAAGAAGCATGGCTTGAGAGGTTCAACCAACACTTGGAGCAGCTCTTGGCCAAAGCTCAAAAGTACAATGACATTCAGAGAAATTTGGAAAATCATTATGCCATAAGGAACAAAATTGCAAGGGCCAAGTTGAAACAAGCCCATGCAATAATTCAAGCTTTGATCAAGCAAGAGAAGAAAGAGAAATCGGAAATACTTGAAAAGGTGTCACTTCATGATTCAAACATTAAATGATCAAGTACCCTCTCAATTTTGACAAGTTTTGGAAAAATTTTGCATTCTATGAAAATTCTGTGTTTTTGAGTAATTTTGCACACATAATTTTTCCTAAACACGTAGCGACCTAGACGCTACGCTCTTCTTTGGGACCTCCAAATGAAAAATGGCCACTACTAGCAGGTTTTTATTAGTGAGGACATCAACCCTAGAAATTTTTAGAGTTTTTGGAGGAGAACTGGTCCATCAAAAGCTTGGAAAACCATCAAAATTTCATGTTTCTGCCTCTAAATCTGCCTGGTCATTGCGCGTTTACCAGTCTTGGGAGAATAGGTTTTTGACAGGGAAAATGAGCACCATTTTGGAAACTACAGATATTTTTGGAAAAAAGACTCAAAGGGCTTTCCAATGAGCTATCATGGAGCTGATTTGGACACCAGGAAGGCTTCAAAATCAGCCTTGAACAATGGGCAATTTTTCTACCTCGACGCTGTGTGTTTCACAAGAAAAATGTATTTTACACAGTCTTCAGAAATTTTTGAAGTTTCACTCGAGTTTGACTTTTACTTTAGGAAATGAGGAATTTAATTATGTACATTTTCAAGATGAATTTAAATATCATGTTTTTACTTTTACCTAGGGTAAATACATTAGGTAATTCAACCATTTGAGGTGTAATGAATCAATTCATTAGAGATAGAAATGAGTCACTTTTCTCATCCTATAGTCTAGTTATCAGTTCAAATTTTTATGTAATATCTCCCTCATCACATTAATTCGACCCATATGGATGAGTGGAGTTCGTTTTGAGGTCTATTTAGCTTAGATCTTCACAGGATTAAAGGGTTGGAATCATTTTGGATGCTTGTGTATTGATCAAGAACCAATTTGGCCTGGATATTAATGAAAAATTGCAGCTATTTCCTTGGGATTCATGTGGTATGAATGTTTGGCATAGTTTTTTATTTGTAATCATTTGTATGAATGTTTTGTAAGCTCATAAAATTTTCATGTCTAGTATATGATAAATTTCAAGTTGATAGGCAGAATACATGTTTTTCATGCTCTGTTTTGGGAAATTTTTCATAATTTGTCCATTTTCTTCAGTTTAGGAAGAACTCATGTCCTATGATCTTCCTAGCTCCTCATCAGTCTTAAACCATATCACCAAATCACCTTTAAGTGTTGAGCCCTCTACCTACATTTCCCCATCGAATGGACTGCAATTCCATCTCATTTTCCCTAACCTAGTCCCCTTGACCTAATCCTCACCCAGTGAGCCCAACCTCAATAAAAAAAATCAAACCATTTTTAATTTCTTAGCTAGCCTAAAACCTTTTTTATCTAGCCCTCTTGGCTATGATTTTTGTGGAGAGAGCCCTCTCTAACTTGGTAGGGCTAGATACCAAGTCAAAAGCTTGGTTTGTGGTTACCTCTGTTGGGATTCCTTCCTCAGCCTTGAGAATCTGGCGGAGTGATAACAACACCAGATTTTGATCATGTCGTTGCTTGCACTATCCAATATGTCATGAACCTATTGGTGGATGTGCTGAATGCACTCAAATAAGTTGTTTTCTTTGTCAGCTTTAGACTGAACATGAGCCGAATCACACTGAGTAGCCACAAATGGCATGGCTACGTCAATGGGACATGGCTGGAAATTGGAATCCAAAGCCCACCTGAAAGGGGCTATAGCTGGCTGAGCTGTGGAGAGCCTAGTTATAAATATGTTGTACATAGGGAAGGCTCTCATCCCATGTGCGTTGATTATTTTAATTGTACATGTGCAGAATGTATACAATCATCCTGTTGACGACCTCTATCTAGCCATTATTTTGGGGATGGAAAACTCTGGACTTGGTGAGCTTGGTGTCCATCATTGACCAGAGGCTAAACCAAAATGTGTTGAGGAACCTGATATCCTGATCTAAGATGATATATTGTGGGATCCCAACTTGCACCCACACTCATTCAAAGAAGAGTTGAGCAATGGATTCTGCTGTGATATTCTTCATGTAGGCCACCATAATGGCCATCTTCGAGAATCTGTCGATGAACACGACAAAACATTCATTTCCATGCTTAGTAGAAGGAAGGACCGACATGTAATCCATGGAGATGGATTTCCAAGGTTGACTAGGGGTAGGTAGCGGAGCATAGATGCCTTGCTTCTTGATGGTCGGTTTGGAAATAACACAAGCAATGCAGGATCTGATGTACTTCCTAACATCCCATTGAAGTTTCGGCCAATAGAAATACTTCTGCAGTACTGCCACTATTTTCTTGACCCCGAAATTCCCAACGAATCGACTGTAGTGCACTCCCCAAATCATCTTGGCACACTCGCTTGAAGGAACATAAAGGTGTCCCAGGTGACAAAACATAGCATCCTGGAGGTGAAAATTTGGAACTTGGGTACCATATAAGGGTGTATTGTATGTGTGGCTGAAGTCTGGATCACTCTTTTAGAGGAGTGGCCAATCAGAAGTCTCATGCCCACAAGAGTTGAGAAAGGTATTTAGCACCATGATCTGTGGTCGGCTCAGGAATTTTGCAACATTATTGGTGTTTCCCTTCTTGTACTTGACGTTCAAATGAAACTGTTGTAGATATGTGGATCACTTTTGTTGGTGATCGTTCTGCAACTTCCCTTATGTCTGTATGAACTGTAGGGGTCGATGGTCTGTGTGGATGACCATTTCCTTCCCCAAAATGTAATGCTTCCATTTTTGGCAAGCCTGCACAATGGAATCAATTTCTTTGTCATAAGTGGGATACTTGTTGTAATATTCCTAATTAGCCCAAGCTAATAGGAATATTCAATTTTTTTTTAATTTTCTGTTTCATGAATAAATGTGTAAGGGAGGACAATAAAAACTCCGAAAACCATGAATAAATCAATGCCACATGTGATCAAAGACAAATCTAGGCTATCTTAATAAAATACCCTTGTGTGTGAAAGGGAATGAGACATTTGACTGGGTCAACATGACCAAATCAATAGTGTTGTCTAGATGCAATGAACCTCCTAGATGCACATCGCAGTTCTAGTTGGAGGCTACACATGTGAATGGAGTTAAATCATTAAGATGGTTTAGGGTTTGGCAAGATTTATATCCTATAAAAGGAGGAGGAGGACAACAAGAGAAGAGTTGTTGAATACCATATTATTTTTGAAGATTTTTTTTGTTTAGACATTTCTTATTCTCTTGGTTTTTTAGCAGAGAATAGTGTTGTTTAGCACTAGGGTGTTCCTGATCGGGAATCCCACCTCTTCCATTAAGCAGCTCTTGGAGGAGTCTTGCTGATCTTGTCCACTATCAGGCATTTGGCCAAGCTACATCTTCCAACTACAACGTAGATCCTGTTGAGGGTTTGGTTTTCCTTGTAAGCTGCAGCAAGTGGAGGCTAGATCTACTCAGATCTAGGCCAATATAGTGGTTCTTTTCAGTGGGAAAGTCTTCTATCTCATTGGAAAGAGTGTATTGGATCTTTGGATATGAATTTTCAGATCTTGGCATCAGACCAAACCATTACTAGAGCCTACAACACATTTTTCCTTCCATAAATGCATTATTTGTAAGTACATAGTTGCAGGGTGTTTTGGCATACTTTGGAGGAGAGATCTCTAGTGTTGGGGTTCTGCCCTTCACTGTGGTGATCCATGGATTAGCGATATAATCCATGTCATGATCAGATATGATCTAATTTTCATTGTATTTACTTCACAAATTCTGAATATTACTGCAGATTTGCAACTTTAGATCTCAGATCTACTCTTTGTATTTCATGTTTTGCTCAAAACACCAAGGGGAAATTGTAGAGGAACTCATCTAGTGTACAGATCTAATATAGATCTAACCTTTTTTACATAGATCTGTTC
The DNA here is from genome assembly GCA_034641835.2 of Pinus albicaulis. Taxonomy (NCBI): domain Eukaryota; kingdom Viridiplantae; phylum Streptophyta; class Pinopsida; order Pinales; family Pinaceae; genus Pinus; species Pinus albicaulis. The sequence goes on from JAXQQM020074992.1 coordinate 109,782, forward strand.
TAGATCTGATATGTAATATACAACTTCTACAACTCTTTAAAATAATGTTGTCAAGCCTTCTTGCAGTCTAATACATTGTTGCAACACCTCTTTTTGAGGGTTTTCTTCATAAAAGCCTTCATACTTCTCTTGTACATTGTATGGGCCACATTGTAAATCTGTTTTGCTAATGTACATGTAATTATTCATCCTCCATATTGGCCTCCTAATATTGATCAGTTAAACTACATTATTTTTATTGCGGTACTCTTTGCACATCATTTTAGGCCCATTCTGGGGTGTATTTCAGCTATACTAGGTGTGGAAGGTATGTTTAACTCACCTAGAGAGATTTGTTTCTGATATCCTATTGGATTTAGGTCTTAGATTTTCATATCTAAGGGATCCAAGGGTTGGTTTCCAATCCTGTAGCATACATTCCTAAAAAATGTGTTTTTCAGGCATGCCTTGCTAAGTAGTCCCAATTGGGAATATTACAGTGGTATCGGAGCAACTTTCTTGGCACAACCTATGCTTTCTTTGAAAGAGCCAATATGTATTTTCATGAAAATAATATACTGAATAAAAACATGAATTACACTGAAGACAAAGAAGACAAGGGTCCAAACCCTTTATCTGGAAGATTGAAAGGGAAAGAGTTCTCAAAAAATCTGTTGCAAACTATGCATGAGCTGAAGAATGAAATCAAGGGAAAGAGGAATGAAAGAAAAGTAGATATTTTGGAGAGATTTACACATGAAGGAAGCCCCACTAATTCATATGATGTGTGTGAGCACTCAGCCACACAATTTTATCTACAACGTTGTAGCATGCCTACATTTCTTGCAAGAGGAGAAGAAGAAGGAGAGACACCAAAAGAGGAGACTCTTGGTGACTATCTCCAAGAATATGAATCTCATTCTAAAAGATTCAAAGAGCATCTAAGCTTCCCAGATTTTTTTCAACTCAAAGAAGAGAGAAGATCCATCAGAAACATGAGAAGAAGAGGGTGCATGCAACACACCTTGGGTAGAAATTTCCTACCTACTTTTGACGGTTCACCTGAGAGCTCAGCCAAGTATTGGGTAAAGAAGTTGGACACATATTTTCAGTTGCATCAAGTTTCTGAAGAAGAAGCCATAAGAGAAGCAGCGCTACACCTCTAAGGTAAGGCTTATTCCTAGGGTTTATTTGAATCTTCTTCATTAAGAAATGTAAACATATCTACTTATGCAAAGTTTACTAGGAGGTTGGTGAAAATATTTGATTTCAAGCCATCTGAAATATCTTTGGGTGAGAAAACTAAGCCCAAGAATTCAGAACCTTTGCATGAGATGGGAAGATCCATGAAGGTGACTCCATTTCAGAACATTTTTGAAAGGGTTAAAGATATGATACATGATTTTCCAAGGGCAAAGGCCCCACTTCAGCAAGCACATTCTTCTCAAAAGGGAGACATGAGTGTTCCTTTTTCAGAAAGAGATCAAGAGAAAGGATCTTATATTGATGAGGCATGCTCCATTAATGAGGAGGAGAAGGAATAAGAACAAAAATGATCCTCCAGCGCTGTGACAATAGGAGGAGATCTATTTTATTTAGGAGATGGAGAAGAAGCCATTGCTTCTACTAAGAGGGCTCTTGTATCTTTGCAAGAAAGCCCCAAGGATCTTATACATGAAGAGGATGAGCAACATGTGTCTATGATGATAGACAATGAGAAAAAACAATGGAAGGATTGTGTTCCAACATTGCATCTAATTTTGGGAACACACACTATTATAGATTAGTCCTCTGTGATAAAGACTCTTGACACCACAGAGATGATGGGTGTTCATGAGTTAACTAAATCTAAAGGGAGCACCTTAGACTGTGAGATCTTGCAGAAGGTGGGTGAAGAAGAGAAAATGAAGGATCAAAACACTGATACGATGGGAGGTGATCCTCTATTACATGAAAAATAAGATGGGGGAATTTCTCCAATCAGAAGCACTCTTGCATCCATAGGAGTGATGCCCCATTATCATGATACTTCCACACAGAAATCAGAGATGGATTTGCGCAGTGGAAGCAGTCATAATATGTTCCCATCTGTTTTTCACATGGGAATGATCCATGAGACATCATTATATTGTGGTATACCACTTGATTCAGATTTGATGAAATATTTTTCATGCATTGATGCTCCTTTCATAGATCCAAGTAGGGAGGGAGCACTAGAAGACCATGCTACAACGCTGAGAGTATGGGGAAGGTACAAGGAGAGGAAAATTATTTTTCTGTTAACATCATTATCCATTCTCTCATCTCATACTGCACTGAGAAGAGATGCTGCAAGAATGAAGGATGACACCATCATGAAGCAAGGAAGGCCATCCTTGAATCGAAAGACAAACTTGTTTGGAGGATCCTCGTCCATACATGATGAGAGATGGTGGTCACACATGCATACTTTGAAAAAACCAAGGAGGTTTCGGATAGATGATAGCCTTCCAAGGGAGGCTAAATTACAAGAACTTCCATTTCCTTTTGAGCATGTGCATGTGCAAGGAGGGAAGCAAGGAAGGAATGGCAACCTTCCACCTTATACCTTTGGCATGGGAGATGTCAAGGAGGATAAAAATGGGAGGCTTGGATTTCCAACATACACTTTTGACATGGGAAATTTCAAGGAGAAGAACAACAACATGGCAGACACTTCAGATGACACATTATCAACGTTGTCCTTGTTGAGCACATTAGATCCATATTGGAAATCCCAACTGCTAGTGGAATATTCCAAGGATCTTCATACTTGCATGATTCTTGATGACTTGCTGCATGATGAGAGCTATTCAATCCTTGATGGGTCATCTATAATCATGGTAGGATATTCTTGTCTAGAGCTTCCAAGCTCAAGGAGAAGTTGCTACAAAGGGCTTATGAAGAGTTCTATTTCAGCCACACATATTCTATGAAGCTCAACAACATCATCTTGAGGAGTTATTATTGGGAGGGCTTTGGAAAATAACTATATCAGCATTGTCAAAGATGCATGAACCTTGTGGAGTTGGAGCAACAACAAGACTCTATGATAGATTTATTTCAGCCACCTCTTCCTACCTTGGAAGGAGGAGAAAGATCCATACACCACTCCACTTGTATAAGGAGAACTTTGGGTGGAGAACATACATATGTAAAACATGTTTCATTTTCTATTTGTATGCATTATTTCACTATTTTTATGCAGGCCATGACTCCAAGGAGGAGTGATACATCTTGTAGATCTCATGGCAAATAGTGAGCCACAAACATTTATGAATTTGGCCACTCACTTGGGAGAAAAAGGGAGATTCTACTACATGATGGGTGCTTCCCTAAGGCACCAAACATATCTCACACTTTCAACTATGGTGAGATGTTGTGGGAAGAAAGTAAGTGGTGGGAAAACCACTTACCACATCTAGATTTGATGAAGGTAGGATATGCCCTACGCTGGTTCCACATGTGGGACTATGACCCACCTCCATATGTAGAAATTTATGTTTGTATGTACATTGTTTTTATCCCCTACCTTGATGATGTACTTGTACTTTTTATGGGGATGTATGAAGGAAGGAGGGAAGGCATGCATGTGCCTTATGGAATGGCTGCTCTCCATGTACTTTGTGTTTCATATTTCAGAGATAACATTGGGCAAATCATGATTTTTTCATGTGATCTATTGCCTCCTTATGAGATGAGCTATTTTCATCTCATGAGAACTTTGGAGGAACAAGTCATGGCTGGATGGTTTGGTGAACACTTGGTTTATGGAGGAATCTTATCACTTGATTGTGTCACGAATGGAGGAGGAAAAGAGTTGCATCACTCACCTTATCAGTTACTTGAGGACAAGCAACATTTTGGAGGGGAGGACTATAATATTCCTAATTAGCCCAAGCTAATAAGAATATTCAATTTTGTTTTAATTTTCTGTTTCATGAATAAATATGTAAGGGAGGACAATAAAAACTCCTAAAATAGTGAATAAATCAATGCCACATGTGAAAAAAGACAAATCTGGGCTATCTTAATAAAATACCCTTGTGTGTGAAAGGGATTGAGACATTTGACTGGGTCAACAGGACCAAATCAACAGTGTTGTCTAGATGCAATGAACCTCATAGATGCACAACCCAGTTCTAGTTGGAGGCTACACATGTGAATGGAGCTAAATCATTGAGATGGTTTAGGGTTTGGCAAGATTTATATCCTATAAAAGGAGGAGGAGGACAACAAGAGAAGAGTTGTTGAATACCATATTATTTCTGAAGATTTTGTCTATTTAGACATTTCTTATTCTCTTGGATGTTTAGCAAAGAATAGTGATGTTTAGCACTAGGGTGTTCCTAATCGGGAATCCCACCTCTTCCATTGAGTAGCTCTTGGAGGAGTCTTGCTGATCTTGTCCACTATCAGGCATTTGGCCAAGCTACATCTTCCAACTACAACGCAGATATTGTTGAGGGTTTGGTTTTCCTTGTAAGCTGTAGCAAGTGGAGGCTATATCTACTCAAATCTAGGCCAATCTAGTGCCTCTTTTAAGTGGGAAAGTATTCTATCTCATTGGAAAGAGTGTATTGAATATTTGGAGCTGCATTTTCAGATCTTGGCATCAGGCCAAACCATTACTAGAGCCTACAACACATTTTTCCTTCCATAACTATGTTATTTGCAAGTATACAGTTGCAGGGTGTTTTGGGATACTTTGAAGGAGAGATCTCTAGTGTTGGGGTTCTACCCTCCACTGTGGTGATCCATGGATTAGGGATTTAATCCATGTCATGATCAGATATGATCTACTTGTCATTGTATTTACTTCAGAAATTCTGAATATTACTGCAGATCTGCAACTTTAGATCTCAGATCTACTCTTTGTATTTCATGTTTTGCTCAAAACCCCAAGGGGAAATTGTAGAGGAACTCATCTAGTGTATAGATCTTATATAGATCTAACCTTTTGTATACATATCTATTCTAGATCTGATATGTAATATATAACTGCTACAACTCTTTAAAATGATGTTATCAAGCCTTCTTGCAGTCTAATACATTGTTGCATCACCTCTTTCTGAGGGTTTTCTTCATAAAAGTCTTCATACTTCTATTGTACATTGTATGGGCCACATTGTAAATCTATTTTGCTGATGTACATGAAATTCTTTAGCCTCCATATTGGCCTCCTACTTCTGATCAGTTAAACTATGTTATTTTTATTGCAGTACTCTTTGCACATCATTTCAGGCCCATTCTGGGGTGTATTTCAGCCATAATAGGTGTGGGAGGTCTGTTTACCTCACCTAGAAAGATTTGTTTATGATATCCTCTTGGATTTAGGCCTTAGATTGTCATATCTAAGCAATCCAAGGGTTGGTATCCAATATTGTATGCCGTGCTAAGCAATCCCAATTGGGAATATTACACTTGCAGACTATGTCAGATAATGTCTCACTTTGATATGACACTGGATGCCTCTGTTGAGTAGGAACCACCCAATATCATAGCAATATGTTTCTCATCAGCCTCATGAAGGTTGCAGGAGAATTTGTCAACCGGAAACGCATGACCAACCATTTGAAAAGGCCCTCCTTGGCTTTGAAGGACATATTCCACACATTGGAGTGTTCAATTGGTACCTGATGATACTTGGACTCAAATTCGATCTTGCTGAAATATTTCTCCCCTTTGAGTTGGTCCAGAAGGTCATCAATCAATGGGATCGGTTACCTATTCTGGACAGTGATCTTGTTCAACGCTCGATAGTCAATAAAGAATCTCCAAGTCCCATCCTTCTTCTGCACCAACATGATTGGGATCCCATTACAAGGCAATGAACTTAGCCAGATGTGACCTTTCTACAGTAGCTCCTGAATCTTCCTCTTGATTTCATCATTCTCCAGAACAAAGCATCGATAGATAAGTCCATTAAGAAGCAGTGCACCTGGGGTCAGATCGATGGGGTGTTTGACCTTACAATGAAGAGGCACCCTTGCGAGCGAGGTGAAGATGTCCCCGTACTCCTCCATGACCTTTTTCATTTGTTGTTGTCATGCAGAGGAGACCTATCTGGAGGTTGTGGCCACAATATTCTTCTTGCCCTAATGGAAAATCATCAGGAAAACAAATTTACTAGTTTTGGAAATGAGCTTACTGCATTGTTTTGCAATAACCAAAGAGATAGCGGTAGGCGATAGTACCTCTAGTATCCTATACAACTTATTTCCCAAAGAAATAATAACAATGCGAGGCCGAGACTCATACACAACATGTCGCTTCCATAAGTATGGTTGGCCTAATAATACATCATAAACATCAAGAGGATAAATGTCACATAATACCTCATCCGTGAAGGGCTTTATGCTGTAGGGAAAGTGAAATTGTTGGATGAGGTGGATATCACGTCGTTGGTGAAGCCACCTCATGTTGTAAAATTGTGGGTGCGCTATGGTTGGCAAGACAAATCGCTTCACGACCTTTGTTGAAATGACATTCTTTTTTCTCCCACTGTCGACAATGAGTTGTAGCGGGGAACCCTTTACCCACATCTGGGAGTGGAAGAGATGCTCCTCCTCCTCTGGATCTTTCGGTTCCTCCTTCTGGATATTTGTGGTGGAAACAGTGGTGTTGGGCTCCACATTGATAATATACTTCCCTTTTTCATTCCCCTTTTCAGGTTCTAATTTAGAGTTAGAGCATGCCTATGATTCAGAATCCTTCATTTCAACCACCAGTTACTGCTTGGCTCGACACTCACTTGTGTTGTGAGTGAAGCTCTTATGGAACTCACACCACTTTCCCGTTTCCTTCTTCGGCTTCGTGGTGTTTTTCTTTTATTGTGGCTTTGGCAGGTTGACTTGGGTTGCCATGCCTTGGCTTTGTCCTTTGTTTTGCGGTTTTGGGGCACCTTTCCCTTGATTTTGATTCGCAGATCCAAAGTCTCGCTTCTTCTGTTTGAATTTCTGCTCAATCTTGGTAGTATACTGGTATGTCGTACCAAGTGAGGAGATGTCGAGGAACTCCATTTCCTCCTGAATGTATCTATGAAGAAAATTGTGGTACTTCAACAAAAAATGTTTCTTTGAATCTTTGATACCCAAGTTTGTGTGTAGGGTATGGAAAAAATTCGTCATCTCATGCACATCTTGATCCCTTTGTTGTCGCAGTGTAGTCCATTGTATGTACTTGTCCTCATAGCTCCCCGTGTGATAATATTTTTCCCTGATGACATCTCGAAAATAATTCCAAGTGGGTACGACTAAGAATAGAGAGGGTTCCCCCTCATCATTTTTCTCACAGTAGATTTACCACCAGTCCTTAACATGGGGGGCGGCTTTGAGGAGTGCAAAAATAATCTTTTCCCAGTTAGAAAATTCATGAATTGAGAAATATCCTTCTAACAGGTTCAACCATTTATCTAGGGCATTTTCATCTATTTGGCCCTCAAATATGGGAATGTCAAATTTTACTTGTACCTTAAAAGGAGTGGCGCCTTGAGAGTGGCTGTTGGATGTAGACGCGTCTCTGGTGGGCAGTCGTTGAAGGATATGGGAAAAGTTATCCATCATCGCGTTCCTTTGTTTCTCGAGGGCCTCCTTGAGAAATATTTTGATAGGATCTCCTTATCCCTCATATTTATTTTATTCCCCCATGGGCAGTCGTCGAGGTTTGCGAGGATGATCTTGCAAAGGTTCAACCAGATCGAGCCATAACTCCTTATACCCCGACCTCATTAGGGAAATTCAAAGAAGGATCGAGAAAGAGAAGACCGCTCTGATACCACCAATCTAAATTTATGTAGGGACACATTGAAATACATAAATAAACATAAAAGAAGAGATGAAATAGAAATAAAACTTCATTTCATTAATAATAAATAACTAAAATATGCTTACAGGCATAATGGAAAAAAACTAGCTAGGGTGCTGGTAACTTATCTCCAAGAAGAGATGTGGCAGGGACATGCCTCTGAACTGTGTTACAATGAGGATCGAGGGCCTATTTATTATTGAGAAACAATGGAAAACACTAAACATCCAAAAGCCTAACCCTAAGAGATGAAGTGCCAAAACTATGGGCCTCATTTGGGTAAATTGGTGCATCAACTACCCGGGGACGTAACTTTGGCATGCGATCTCCATTTGACACGCACAATACCTCGTTAGAAATATCTATCCAAGGAATAAAAATTTTTATGTTAGAAACATCAAAGGAACTTCCATGTTGCTCCCAATTTTCACAAAAAAATGTCGTTTAGGGCCTCAAAATGGCTTCGGAAGTTTAGGACCCGAAAACCTGCTAAAAATAGTAAACTGTGCTATAATAATGAAATTGAAAAAATCAAATAAACAATGGTGGGGTCCCAAGTAGAATAGGTGGGTGGCCACCAATATCCACCTGCATCATGAAAGTAGATCCTCCTCTTGGCTGATCATACTGCAGCATGGATGAGTGCATTCTCCTTCTACAGTTAGTAGCCACATGACCAAAATCGTGACAATTGAAGCAATCAAAATTATCCATCAAGGGGGAAAAGGAGTTTTGACTTCTCCTCTGAAAAATTCTACCTCCAACCATAGGAGCAAATGATATTCTAGGTGTAAAATCTCCTTTTGGTTTTCTATTTTGTTGTTGTTGGAAGATCACATTATTTGTCTCACACTTTGGAATATTGTTGCTATATTTTCTCACTGCTATGGTGCTCTTCACTTTTTCCAGTTGTTGGTTCTTTTACTCAAGGTCCTTTCTCAATTTGTTAATCAAACTTTCAAGTGCTTCAACATAATCCTTTATATATTTTTTCTTGCTGCAATTGACTTCTTCTAATCTTTTCGATTCTTCTAGTTGTGTTCTCAAAGTATTAATTTATTCCTCGAGATTTTTCTCCTTTTGATCACAATCCTATAATTTATTCTTATGCTCCTTGCATGAATTTGTTAGTCTACCAATTTGACTAGAAAATTCTTCAATAACAACCATGGAAGATTCATATTGAGCCTTAAGAAGCATATAATTGTGATCCTCATCTCTATCGCTAACCAAATCTGAATCATTGTCATTTCCGCTATCAGAAATATAACTCAAAAATATATCATTAAGACTTATATCTTCATATTTTTTTTCCTTTTTGACAAATGGTTCAAGTGAAGCTTCCTTCTTCTTTTTTCTTCTCTTTTCAATCTCTTCATCACTCTTACTGTTGTTTTCTCCATAGAGAAAATTCAATTTGTCCCAAATTTCCTTAACAAATTTTAAATTTCCAATTTTCTCTAAATATGAATTATGGTTATTTTCGAAAATAATTCGCCTTGCTTGAGAATTTTTATTCCGAACTTTATATGCAGGAAAATATCCATCATGTCCTTCACAAACCAATCTCCAAATTTTAGAGCCACAAAGCAATAATTTATTTTCACATTTTCTTTCCATGCTTTGAAATTTGTAGCAGTAACAACCAATTTCTTTGGGGAACTCGTTCTAAAAAAATGTAATTTTTTGTGAAAATATTCAAGGGCCACTCTCCAACGATCAAGTTGCACCCGCGATCCCTACTCTAATAAAAATTGTTGGAAAATAGATCACTACTAAGAGAGGGGGGGGGGGTGAATCAGTGGTGAGAGCACATATTAATTTTTTCTCCAAATATTAATCTTTTATTCCACACACAAAAAGAAACACACAACCATAGATCAGAGCATAAAAAATAAACATGAAACCACAAAAAAAATCAACACAAGACACAAGTATGTTTGGTGGAAAACCCTTCCCTAGGAAAAAAACCACTCTACTATTGCACTGCTCCATTATTTTATTAATTTCTTGAAATTTTTTTACATGGATAAGATTACACCTATAAGCCGAAAGACTCGAATTCCTTCACAATATGTTGATTATTTCAGAGATGAAACTGTTTATCTCTCGGATGTATGGACTACCATCCGCTTAAGGCCACCATGATCAATGATCTTGGCTCAAATACCATTGGAATATACAACTCATATTGGATGGATAAATATCTTCCTTCCAATAAATTCTCCAAATCATTGTCTAATATGAAGCCTTCATGCATTCAATTACACCATGTGAGCCTCATTTCATATATTTTCATACTGGACTCATAAAATAGCTCAACATGAGCATTGCAACAACATAGCATCAAAACACAATCAAATAAAAAAACTGTAACACTAGCTGAAAAAAAATAAAAAAATCCACACCAACTACAAAAAAATCTACTCAAAACTCTACTCCAATCCACACATCAATTCCTCACTCACTGCATAAACATAATGGTTGAAATATACTTCAACTCACTACTGCTGCAACTGCAAACTAATTCAGCAAATCTGCATAGACTACTCATACAACTTGCATACTCTTCTCCAAGTTCACACTCACTCCACACATAAAACTCATCCAACACACACCAAAAGACTCAACCAACCATATTACCAATGAAATTTATCCAATATATGGATGAACTCAAGTGCTCAACTCAATAATTACACAGAACTACTGAGCTTCACAACTCTATTCATATGCTTGATTTGATCCAGATTCAGATCATTGACTCTATCAAAACACTAATTTCATTATCGTTTTGATATTTTAATATTTTATTAGCTTATGCAGGTCCCACAAAATTTTCCAACCATAAAGAGAAAAATTTTGAACACGAATGTTTCCAAAACACAAAAAATAGTTGATCAGCGCGAGAAATCCAGAGAAAAACTCATGCAAATGCTTGTTCACACGGATGACAATGGCTCCATGCTTTTGGAACATCACAGTCGCTCCCGTAAGCCTATCTACCATCAACTGGAGCTTTTTAGCAGCTCCCACAGGCTTAGATCCATGCGATTAAGGCTAAAGATGAATAAAACCAATGGATCTTTAGTGCAGAACCTCTGCCAGCTGATGGAACACATTTTTCAACATCTGATCACACCTCAAAACCTTTTTTTTCAAGTATACAACTGATGAAATTCGATAAGAACAAGTCAATGACATGCAAGACCTATTCTTCCAACTTTAGTACCAATACCAACACCTTGAGCTTCTCAAGTAACAATGAAAACCTGTCTAAACATCTAAAACACTCGTACAAAAATCTCTAACTCCTATAGCAACATCTCTAAGCTTTTGCAACAACAACAACATGTCATACAACTGCCTCTAATGCTAGAAGAAGCACCTCAACACATGCAGGCATAACTCAACATATGTAGCAACATATTCAATGCCTCCAACACATGTAGGAGCATACGTAACACCTGTAGTAGCACTTCAACCACTTGCAACAACAACATATCCAATCAACACAACATTCCAACCTCAATCCAATCATCACATGCGGATGCCATCTCTACTCAACCTCCAAAACATCTCCACTAAGTTGTGACACAAGTATTTTGACATCAATTCCAAGCACTATGATCACCAAGACAAACACACATGCCCATGGAAAGAAACACCATGAACTGGTTGACATCAATGCCAAACATTGCAAAATCAATTTCTTTCTTTCACATCATGAACCTAAGAATGGTTTCTTACATAATATGTTTGACTTTGTCTCAAAAAAAATCCTAGAGCACTCAAGGGGTTCTTTGACCTATTTACCATTTAACCAAGCATGAAACCCATGCTTTAATAAGTCAATAAAAAAATACTTTTTATTTTCTTCTTTCCATATACTCCATGACTTGAACTCAATTATGAATATCGACACTAGTTACATTCTTCAACACTCCCTCTTAAATAGGGAGGTATTGATAATTACATACACATAAAGGTACATGGAATATCTCAAAATTATATGAACTATGAAGATTTATAGCACACACAATGATACATATTATATACCTGACCAGAGTAATCTAATCGGGTGGGACTAAGGTGGACTCAATATTTATCCACTATAGGTACCACCAGGATTTTAAGCTCTACTGAAAATCCATGGATCTAGGTGTGTATCCAAGGTCAGAGCTCCATGACCAATGCCACCCTCCCTACTTATAGATATATACATCAACACATTGACTATCCAGATGTCCTCCCAAGCATCTTTCCATAATATTCTTCATCTCTCCTAATTAACTAAATCAGATGTATCCACCAATCCAAGCGTGCTTCAAATGTTCAGAGATCCTTCACAATTACAAAAACCAATTAGTAATAAAATTTCAAATATACAAGTAAACAAAAACCTTTTGGGTCCTCAATATTTTTTATGCTCCTTATATCATCTTCAATCTTATCGGAAATTTTCCTTTTTCCATTTCTCCAAAAACACCAAATATAGTCTCAGTACTTCTCAAGAATTTTGTTTATAACTTCATGAACCACAAAAATTCATATGTAGTTCATTAATCCATTAAGTTTCATTGTTACTTCAAGGTAATAATTGTTATTGTCATGATATGCCCTCCCTCTCAACTAGAGAGATATACCCTTTCCTCCATCTGGGATCCCTCTCAATTTGGAGATCAACAACTTCATAACTTCAGAGACACTTCATTCTTTAAAGACTTCATTTATTTATTATGGCATCAAGTTCATCTTGATCATCATCATTCTTATAGCTTCCTTCATCATTCTCATCATTATCATCTTCAATTTATGAATATCTTGAAGATTATGTACCTGTAAATCTTCAACATCAAGTACAACAAAATACAAATATCCAAAAGCATGAAGACAACTATAACATGTTTATCATGACATTACAATGGAAGCACAAAAACATTCAAAATTTAGACATCAAATACCTAAACCTAGTTAGGTTCTGTTGAAGCCTCGAAAATTGCTGCTTCAGACATTGGGGGAAAACCACCCAGTCGGGACCTTAGGATAGCTTCTTTTCCGTTTGGTGTGGTGGCTCCGACTGGATTTATAGGATCAGTTTCCTAATAAATAAATGGGTTGGTGA
>JAXQQM020081740.1:0-18129 GCA_034641835.2 Pinus albicaulis
ATATCAAGTAAACTGTTGAGATTTTGGGTAGCATCAGATGTGCTCTAGCTCCAAAACTTTGTGGAGGGGCTAGAACACATGAGATCTCGAAGACCCAGAAAGCGTTTCGAGAAATTTTATTTGGTGCAAAAGTTATTAAAATAATTGAATTATTTAATGGGGACCCTAAGTCTAACTTAGGGAAACTGAAAAATTAAAGTGAATTAATTTACACATGTGATGAGAATGTTCTAAGTGACGTGGATCAAGCTTCATTTAATCTTAGCCATTGATTAGAGATTCGATCACGACGGTTGATTTGTCAATGAGAAAAGTATAAAGGAAGGGCTTGGGGTCAGTTGGAGAACACACACAGTGGATCTAAGAGATTGAATTCTTCTAATAGAGCAGTGCTCGGACAAAGATCAGATTTGAGTGACTCATAGAAGTAGTGAGGGGCAGATGCAGTGATTGGCAGGAGGACCAAGAGTACAACGCAGAGCAAGGGCAACAAAGATGCAGTGGAGGTAGAGTAGCCATTAGAGGTTGTGACACAGATCCTAGAGAGGGGTGATGTAGGCCCACGCAAGGCTCACGCAGGGGCATCGCAGAGCCTCAAAGGAAAAGTCCGAAATTCACTGGAGACTGGGGTTTCTAAGTCGACAGGGCTGAAAGCAAAATTTGGGAGAATTTGATCAACATAGAGTAAGGGTGACGCAGTACCTCAGCCAGGGCCACGCAGCCTTACGCAGTGGCAGTATAAAGACTGCGCAGAGCTAGCTGGGGTTTCACCAGGGAATCACCCGGATCAACAGAGACTTGAGGGAGTGAGGTAAAACTCACATTTTTCTCTGTAGCCGAGGTTTTCTCTATTGAGTGAGCTAGATTAAAGCACCCTAGATGTACTCAGAATAATGTTGCTTAATAATAATAAACCCTCGGATTTGTTGCATCCATTTTCCCGCATTGGGTTTTTTCGGGGACATTTGTCCAAAAAATCTGTCCTTTGTCATATGTGTGTGATGTTCAGTAAATCATATGTATTTGTGTAGGCTACTACTTGTGTTTACTTCGATGTTTTTATGAATATTTCAGTTAAATAACTTGTGTATAATAAAACAAGTAGGAGAAGTAAATCAATATTTAGCAATAGTATTTTTGTGCTCAGAAATTTTCACATGGTATCAGAGCATTGCAGATCAAGCTAAAGCCATGAGCAAAGGGGATAAATATTTTTGCTGCAGGAAGGGCAGCTGAGGAAGCACAAATCCGAAAAAAGGCAGCGCAGTTCCAGAAGGGACAACATAAACCTGCAAGGGTGACGCAGAGGATGACACATCTCCAGAAAGGTGACACAGAGCTAGTCAGCTCACGCAGAGGCTGACACAACACCAGGAGAGTGACGCAGAGCCAGTCATCTCACGTAGAGGCTAACACAACACTAGGAGGGTGAGGTAGTCCAAAAGGGAGTGACGATGTGCCGATTGCCGTGGCTGGAAGTGTAGTTTCTAATATTCAAAAGTTGTTGGTGAGGCATCAGTTCTGTCGGTGCAAAAAAATGCCTAGCAAAGGTGACAATGTGAGGGGAAACAGTCCCTCAGCAGATTTTTGCCAAGAAATTTGAGATTCGATGAGGAGGGTGATCGCAGAGGGCTGATACGACAGAATTGGCAGAGAATTACTTGGGGGGAAATCAGTTGTCAGAGGGAACAATATCTCTAGAGGGTTTCTAGCGCCAAGAAACCTAGATCCGGTCTTCTGTTGAGTGTAGCAGCAGTAGAAGGGAGAAGAGTACTTGTTGTTGAGATTTTGGGGTAGCATCGGGTGTGCTCTAGCTCCAAAACTTTGTGTAGGGGCTGGAACACATGATATATCCAAGACCCAAAAAGCATTTGGAGAAATTCCATCTAGTGTAAAATTTATTCAAATAATTAAATTTTTTAATGAGGCCGTAAATCTAACTTAGGGAAATTAAAAAATTAAAGTGAATTAATTTACACATGTGATGAGAACATTCTAAGTGACGTGGATCAAGCTACTTCTAATCTTAGCCGTTGATTAGAGATTAGATCACGACTGTTTATGTGTCAACAATAAAAGTATATGTTGAGATTTTGTGTATTTGGGGTAGCATCATGTAAAGTTTTGTAGATGTTCTATGCTAGTAGCAATTTCACTTTTCTTTCAGCAATCATACAAGTAGTAAAGCAAAATGCAGATAGAACATATAAGTAGATCTTACTGGAAGACAAATCGTGAAACGTGGAAAAATGTGTGTATTCGTTTCGGCTGTCAACCGGGATGCTTCAATAACCAACAAAGTCTCTTTTGGTCGGCCCAAAGCTTTCTGGACGATGTGTCACAACAACCTCTTCAATCGATAGATGAGTCAACGTGCACGTCAACTCTGCAAGTAAAGTCAACGTCGTCCTGAAAAAGTCAACGCCAGGCGACAGCTAAAAGTCAACGCGATGACAGAAACAGTCAACCCTTTGACCTCGATTTTTGTGCCAGGTAGTACGGCCTTCATAAATCGAACCTTCCACTAAGTTTTTCAACTTGTTTGGACCAAGCGTTGACCAAAGTCAACAGCTCAAGTCAAAGCTTGCTGCGAAACCTTACGCAAGACGTATCCGTACTTTCGACTCAGCGTACAATTTGTCCTCTTCGTCCTTCACATGTGTGCATGGGGTGAAACCTTGTCTTTAGGTAGCTCGTACTATTTGATGAGAAGAGAAGATGATGAGTTAGTGTTGATGATGATATGCTCTTCAACTTTTCCTCGTATTTTATATCAATCATGAGGGTGTGTGACACATCATGGGGCATGCGTAGCCTACATTACAAAAAGCGGCCGAGCTTTGTACATATAATTTGATTAAAAATAATAAATTCAAAATATAAGTTACTGCTCATCGGATTAAGACATATTTTATATGGATTTTACATCTCGAAAGAGGAATCCAACAAAAATATTAGAGCTAATAATTCGAGCATCGAGAACATGGAGTTTGGACCTAGTTGTCCAGATTTAACACTCCCTCTCAACTAGGGAGAACTCCATCTATTAGTGCAATCAACATCGTGTGTCATCCCGCCGAAACTTGCTTTCGTTTGCTGCTTCTTTTATTTCGAACGGAAGTGGGTCGTCACAAAGACATCATCCCCGGCTCGGCATAATCGAATCCCAGAGAGGTCCCGTGCACTCTCACAAACCTTGATCCTGCAGATCAAGTGGTTGGACCGTGCCAGGTCCCTAGATAGAGAGTACGGCTGATCTTCGATGCGTACCATCGGTCTTTGCTAATAGTCTCTAGCTTTTCCACGATCCCTCATTGGCCAAATGAGAGGTAGCTTCCCATGAGCCCACGAACTCAATGGGTAGGATGCATACTGGGGCACCGAGATAAATGAGTGGTGAACACACGTGCTCAACAATCACAAGGGTGGGGCGCGGAAGCATTATGAGTGCTTATAGCTCTTGAGAAGCTATACGCCAAAAGTCTCTGAGCTCCCGTGAGCTCATCGTCCAACGGACCCACATCATAGGGTCGTGTCCCATGATTCCAAGTTCTCACGGAAGGTTAGGAACGTGACCTTCCCCAAGGGCACGATGGAGAATATCCAGCGACTACGCATCCGGTTCCATATGAGTCGAGCCTTACGGCGCCCTCACTTTGTACCATATCCCGGATAAAGTGGTACCGGCCATCAACATGCTTGGATCAATCGTGGAACCCGAGATTCTATAACAAATGAATCCCCTCTGGTTATCTCAAAGGATAACGGTGGCATCTAGCACATGCTCCTGAGACACGGCTGCACAAAGAGCTTTCGCAACCAAGTGACTTCACCCTTCGACAGCCATAGCATGTTACAATGTATTCGGCCTCGGGCGGTGCTCAAGGCGGCCGACTTTAGATTCTGTCCGGCGTAGCATCTACATGTGAAGTAGCATCCCGAGATGTGCTCTTGCGATCCACCACAGCTTTCGCCACACTTAATCGGCATCAGTATATCCAATCGGAGTGTCATATGCTCCCGGCGGTGTATCTCGAGCTCATGGTGCTGTCAAAGTGCCTCGAGATATTCTCAAAGAGTTTCTTGGCACCAACCCGCAAAGTGAATGTTATGATCAGCCATGTGTTGACTCAAGAAGTGTTCAGCGCACAAAGTATATGTTCGAACAAGTGTTCATTGAGAACATCGGGGTCATATGAGTTCACGATACTCGGTAGTACGGGGCCCTCGACAACGTTGCTCCTCAACTTCTTAGAAAGTTGAGTTTCATGCTTACAGTCCATCATGCAGGACTTTCCTAGGAAGCTTCCAATATATTTTCCTTGAGAAAGGAAAATCTCTCAGTGTCACGCCGCATCAAGACCTAGGAAATAGTGCATCGAGTCCTAGGTCTTTCTCATCTCAACTAATGACTAAGCTCCCTCTTACATTGAGTGAATGGAGGGTCATCACGATCGAGAAGAGGTCATCCACATATAATGACTACAGAATGAGAGGCTTCTCTTTCTCAACCTTGAAGTATAAGTTCGGATCGGCATTACTTCTAGTGAAGCCCGAAACGCTTCATCAAGTAACTATCCATCCCTTTCGTACCAAGCTCTGGGTTAGCTTGCTTTAACCCATAGGGGCTTTCTTCAACCCTGGCGTACATAAGTGTCTCGATCTTGAACTTCAAATCCCGGAGGTTGCTTCCACATACACCCTCTTTCCTTTATTGCACCATGCGTGAAAGCGGTCTTGACATCCATCCGATTAGAAGACTCCATCCTTGCGTAGCGGCAGAAGGGGCTATGATTGATCGGATGGTGGTATATCGTACCACGGGTGCAAATATACCGTCATAGTCACATTCCTTCCTTTTGAGAGAGCCACTCGGGCAACAAATCTTGCCTTAAATTTTTCACAGCATCTATCTGAGATCCATGTTTAATCTTGTAGAGCCATTTAAGCGGTGACAAATTGTGATTTGTCCTTCGGTCTCGGGACCACATCCCGGCACATCATTCTTCATAATAGACTCATATTCTTCATGCATAGCATCCTTCCAAACTTGATGCTTGATGGCTTCCTCAAAAGATCCAGGGTTCGGGGATTGTGCAATAGTATTTCAGTGGCGACTAGTAGATACCCTTGGTATCTACACGGCTTCTTGCTTTCTCGGAATGTCCCTCTTGGGGGCGGCATGACCTCTCAGCATCTGTCGCAGGGTGTCCATGAGCCATGATGGCTCTCTTTCCTAGAGAAGGGGAAGGATCAATAGGGTCCATTGGCCTCTTCAACATCGAGCATAGTCTCATCCTGGGGTTCTTCAGTTTCCGTGTCTTTCTTCATGATTTGCTTCGAGATCTAGGAAGATCTACTACTTTCTTCGAGAAGCATCTTCGTCAAAGCTGACATCATGGCTTATCTCTACTTCCCTTTGACCTAGGTACATAGGACTCTATATGCCTTAGAAGTCTCACACGTGAGCTCCATAGACATTCCTTTCTTCCCCGAGTAGCATCTAGCTTACTTCTCTTTTCTTTCGGTGACACTTAGAGAAATGAGACGGGACATCCCAAAAAATCTCTAAAATGTGAGACATCGGGTTTCTTGTCAGTAGAAAACCTCTTCTGGGAGTTTTGGAGTCCAAAAGTCGGAATGAGGGCATTGGTTTGAATGTACACAGAGCGGTATTTGCGGCTTCTCCCCACGTAAACTTTGGTAGACCTGGTCACATAGCATGGCACGGGCGGCTTCCATCAATAGTCCTATTCTTGCGTTCGTGCGAACACCATTCGACTCAGGGGAGTATGTAGTGGTACTCTCCTCTTAATGCCGAAGCTTCTCTGCCAAAAGTCTTTGAACTCATTTTGACTCATATTCAAGTGCCATTGTCGTCCTCAAAATCTTGATCTTCTTTCCGGGTCATATTTTCCACTCAAGGCTTTGGAGTTGCACGGAACCACATGAAAGCCTCATCCTTCTTTTTCCAAGAAGTATATCCAAGTTTGCGAGAGAAGTCATCGCACAGAATGTCATATAGTAAGAACATCCCCCCAGGGTGATGTTACGGTGCAACTTATACCCGAGAAAGATCGAGAATGGACCGGTGCAATATCTTAGATGTCTTTGTGACACTTGAGGGGAAAGGTCCCCTTGTATAGTTTTCTCTCATGACAGACTTACATACACCTTCATGATTATTTCCAAAAATCGGGCATCCACATCTGCACCACCTGCTTGCTTTCTAGGAAGGGCTTTGTAATGGAAGGTGTCCAAATCTTCGGTGCCATAGTTCGGTTTTGACGGATTGTATCACAAAGTCACCCTAGCTCCCAACGGACTCCCTCCAACCTCCTCGGTAGAGTGTACCAACCCTAAAACCAATTGATATAGCTTCCTTGAAGCTCTTCTTCCACAAAGAGTACCTTTCCCATCGGGAGAAAGTTACATTGAATCCTTTGTCTTCCATTGCGAATACTGAGACACAAGGTTCTTCTTCAATTTGGGTACATAGAGTACGATCTTGTAGACTGAGACTTGTCCTTGAGACAAGTGGAGGGTCACGATCCGGTCCCTTTCACAGGATAAGTGGCATTATCCCCCAAGGATAATTTCTAGATTAGTATCCTTTCTTTCAACCATACTCGAAAGTGCTTCCTTGAATCCAGATGATGTGTCTTGAGGCACCACTATCAATTAGCCGTGACATCCATAGTGCTCGAGGGCGGAGATGCAGTAGAGAAGTATCGTGATACGAGAATATACTCATTTACTATTATCAACAACATTAGACTCCTCACACAGCATTTACGGACCTCTTAGAAGGTTGATTGTTTCCTCCAAAGTAGTGCCTTCCTCTCTTCCTTTGGATTTGTCATTTCTTGATTCCCATTTCTTCTGCTGTTGTTGTTATCGTCACTATCGGGAGAATCCTTCTTGAAGGGGCATTCTCTAGCATAGTGTCTGTCGGTCCTATGTGCGGGTGAAACATTTACCCTTCTTCTCTTGAGTCTTTGTCCTTCTTTTGTCCTCTAGAACCACCAAAGTTCTTCTTTCGGGAATGAGCACCATAGGCGCAGATTTCTTTCATTATCAAATTCTTCATCCTTGTTTCTTCTTCTTGCATACATCTAGACGAGAAGCTCATCAAAGTTAGGAATGGTATTTTATTGTTGAGAATGGTAGTTGTGAATACTCTTGCCATTCATATGGAAGTCCTCCAAGTGCGGTGAGAACCATCTCACGATCGCTATTGTCTCCCCAATAGCTAAGCGGATTGTTCCTGCAGTTTCGGTCAACTTCTATAAAGAAAGTTTGAATAGACTCATCTCGGCCCTTCTTCATATTCTTCAACTTGTTCTTGAGGAATAGCACTTGGTTCACATTGTTTAGCTTGGAACATAAGTATCAATTCTGTCATACATCTCCTTGGATGTGCATAGTCCCGAGATATGTAGGCTATCGTAGTCTTATTTATGGATTCCGCATCGCGGCTTTGCTGCTCGTTTCTCCCTTCTTATACTTGTTTCTAACGACAGAGTAGAGCTGCATTGGATGGAGGTTCTTGAATCCTCCCTGTCACATGATCCGAGGAGATCATGATCTTCTAATTGAGATCTAATATCATCTTCCAGGCATGGAAGTCATCATCTGTCCGGGTACGGCCTTGTCATTCTTCATCAGTCTAGACTAGTGGAACCCATTTCCTCTCGATGATGATTAAGCTATAGAGTGAAGTTTGTCTTCACCTCGACCTCATAGATACCATGTAAAGTTTTGTAGATGTTCTATGCTAGTAGCAATTTCACTTTTTCTTTTCAAAGCAATCATACAAGTAGTAAAGCAAAATGCGAGATAGAACATATAGTAGATCTTACGAAGACAAATCGTGAAACACGGGAAAAATGTGTGTATCCGTTTGGCGGTCAACGAGATGCTTCAACCGGCAAAGTCTCTTTTGGTCGACGATAGTCGGCGATGATGTCAAAAGGGCAACCCTTCAATGAGTAGATGAGTCAACCCAAGTCAATCATGCCAAAGTCGGTCGCGTCTTGAAAAAGTCAACGCAGGGGCAGCAAGCTAAGAAGTCAACGACGAGCCAGAAACGGTCAACCCTTTGACCTCGATTTTTTGTGCTGTGAGTGACGTGTGACCTTCATAAATCGACCTCTTCCACGAAGTTTTCGCCAGCTTGATCTTGCTGACCAAAGCGTTGACTGAAAGTGCCGCGGTCAAAGGTCTAGTGGAAACCACCAGCGGCTAGAAAATCCGTGTCACGTCAGTAGTATCACATTTGTCCTCTTCGTCCTTCACACATGTGTGGCTGAAACTTGTCTTTAGGTAGCTCGTGACTATTTGGATGAGAGCAGAAGATGATGAGTTGTGTTGATGATGATATGCTCTTCAACTTTTCCTTCGTATTCTATATCAATCATGAGGGTGTGTGACACATCCGTTGGGACATGCGAGACTACATTACAAAAGTTGGCCGATCTATGCACATATAATTTATTAAAAATAATAAACGTGTAAAATATAAGTTCTCGCTCATCGGATTAAGACATATTTTATATGGATTTTACATCTCTCAGAAAGAGGAATCCAACAAAAATATTAGCTTAATAATCTGAGCATCAGAACATGGAGTTTGGACCTAGTTGTCCAAATTTAACACATCAGTTGTGCTCTAGGTCCCAAATTTTGAGGAAGGACTAGAGTTCACTTGATCTACAAGACCTAGAAATGGATTTGGGGAATTTCATTTGGTTTAGGAGATATTAAATTAATTAATTATTTTAATGTATTTCCTAAGTTAAAACTTAGGAAAATAAAATAATTAAAGTGAATTTAATTAAACATGTGATGAAATCATCTTAAGTCACACGAGATCAAGCTTTCTTTTTTAATCACTTAGCCATTGATTCAAGTATTTTGATCATGTGTCGTATGATTTGTCAGCAAGAAAAGTAGTAAGGAAAGGCTTGGGGTCATTTGTAAAGATACACGATGGCAAGAGCATTGAAGCTAAGCTGGGCAGATTCTAGGGCGTGGTTGCTAAGAATACTCAAAAAGTGTTTTAGGCTGCAGAGAGAATTTAGACCAAGGGGATGATGCGGTCCTCTACAAAGGTCTAGAATACACAAGAGGGCGAGAGAAGAGACTGGGTTCAAGGACGCAGCAAAGGCAACAGCTAAGCGCTGCAGCAGCTAGTGTATGCAAGGGACAACGTAATTTTCAAAGGAAACCCTTCAGGGAGCTATGCGAGAAAACCTTCGGGGTAGTGTAGTGATTTCACGTCACCCATTTTAAAGGGAGTAACGCAGTCCCCTTTCCTGGGCGAGCGGCACGAGATTTGGAGGCCATCCAAGGGCTGATGTAGGAGGCTTTTAGGGGCCTTTCGGAGGTTTGGTGTAGAGCCTTCTTACCATAGTGCGTGCGGGTTTCTAGGCCCTAGATACTGGTCGAGGGTTCTGTAGATCCCTGTTTGAGGATGTGGATCGATTTCATTATTTTGGCCCTAGATCGGCACGGTGAGTTGTAGATCTAGAGTTTTCTCTATAGGGTTTTCCAAATGCGGAACCCGGAGTTGTGTATTCAGAAATATTCTTAATAATAGAACCCTCACATGATCGAAAGCGGTTTTCCCACATTGGGTTTTTTCACGAGACGACTTTGTCCCGAAAGTAAGCTGCCACTTTGTCAATGTGTGCATGTGCTTATTCTAAATTAGAATTGGTAGAGATCTCATTAGGTGTTTTACATCGATGTTAACTAGAATTTATTCAGTTGATAACTTGTATAAGTAAGAAGAGCTTAACCTGGGATTATCGGGTGAATAATTTCACGCATAAGTATAAGGATTCCTAAATTTCATAATAGCTAAAGGAAGGGCTTGGGGTCGGTTGGAGAAAAACACGCAAAGAGCTCTAGAGAGATTTGAATTCTTCGACGAGCCGATGCTCGAACGAAGATCGGTCGAAGTGATTTAGAGTTGCGTGTGAGGGGCAGTATGCGATGATTGGCCAAGAGAGCCAAGAGTACAACACGAGCAAGTGGCAGTCGAGATGCGGTGGAGGCACACAGTAGCCATCGAAAGGGTGTGAGCGTAGTCCCCTAGAGTAACGCAGGGCCCACGAGGAGCTCATGCGGGGAGCAGCGTTGTCTCAAGCCAAAGTCCGAAATCTCACTTTGGAAGCAAGGGTTTTACGAGCGGCGAGGCCTTAAACAAAGATCCGAGAGAAAGCAGAATCCACGCATAGCTAGGGTGATGCGTGCCTCCCCTCGACTTGAGCGTCATACTGTGCCGACGCAAAGGCTGCAGAGTACTGCTAGTGGTTTCGATGAGCTTGCTCATCCGGATAAGCCAAGACTTATGCGAGTGAGGTATATCTCACATTTTCTTTGTTTGCGTGAGGGTTTCTCTGTTGGGTGAACCAAGTTTATGGCACCCTAGATGTACTCTGTAGAAGCTGTCGCTTTAATTACAATAAACCCTCATATGCTCGTTGCACTTAGCTTTCCTCATGAGGGTCTTTCTAGGGGACATTTGATGTAAAAACCATCATTTGTCATATGTGCATGCATGTTTTGATAGAATGATCCTTTTTTTATGTAGTTGCTGTTATTTCAAGCATTTAAGATTTTTTCTGAATATTGAGTTAAATAACTTGTGTAATAAATCAAGTTACGAGAAGTAAATCAATAGTTAGAAGGCTTCGAGATTTACTATGCTCGAGGAAATTTTCACATGGTATTAGACCATTGTAGATCTAGATGAACCATCAGCCAGAGCAGACCCTGAAGATAGTTTGCTTTCATAGGAAGAGCGAAACTAAAGCAACAGCGATCTAGAAGAGAAGGTAGCACAACACTGAGTGACCAGGACGACTCACCGCAAGGGTGACGCAACTCGTAGAGGTAGACGCGAGACGCCATCTGTCATCACGCAGTAGTCGATGCTGCAGCGCGAGGAGTGACTGATGAGCCAATCTTCTCACGCGAGAGGGCGACGTAGCACTAGTGAGGGCGACTGACCAGTGTTGGTGAGTTGTTGTGCGGTTCTTTGGGGCTAGGTGCGGTTACGATATTTGAAGTTCTATTGTGTGTATAGGTTTCCACTAGATGCGAGCAATGCCTAGCAAAGGTGACAAAGCTGGAGGAGAGCAGCTTGCTTAGCAAATTTGAAATGCCAAAGAAATATAAGATTCGATCGGGAGGGTGATTGTAGAGGACCTGATTTCACTGAGATTTGGTGGAGGATTTCCGGGAGGGAAATCAATTCTCGCAGGGAAAAACTACTCTAGAAAGGGTTTTATCTGCCAAGAAACCCGGATACGATCATTTTTTGAGTGTAGTAGTAGTAGAAGGACGGGGAGGTTTGCCTTTGACGATTTTGCAGCTAAAGCTGACCCTTTGCATCGGACTACGTGATATAGGGATAGGTTGGATGGTGTGTCCAACTCCGCGATTTGGAAGAAGCTAGAATCCTATTTGTCAATCTTGGAGAGTACGACATCGGGAGACCATGCGGAAAATGTCTTAGTTGTGCCTGATCGATTTGACACTCTAAAGAAGTTTAACGAGAATTGGAGCGCTGAGCAAAGTGCTTGCAGATCAAGGATAGGGTGAAGGATCACGTGATCCCACACATTGCTCTGAAAGAGGACAACACGATGAGATGTGGACATCTCTTGATCCATGCTATATCAAAGTGCGGCTTTGTCCAACGGAAGATGCTTCTGGAGAACAGGATGAAGATGTTCGAATGCATGAGGAAAGAGATCGATCCATGTTCTTCTCTCCATATTGCGGACAATCCGAGATCAGCGCGGTGCCATGGGGTCAACTCCGGATGAGGGCTCTTGGTAGGGATCATCACGGAATGCAGATCACTAATGAGTGGGACACCTTTGTCCAAAGCATTTTAGAAAGCGGCACAACTCCTTTAATTGGGGTGATCGTGTGGGCTATCCTTCGACGGGAGGAGATTTAGTGGATGACCAAGACGGGATATTCAACAACAAAAGTAGCAAAGTAAAGGAGAGAGGAAGAGGATGCGGCCTTAGCATCAAAGGGACAGCGACAACAAGGGAAGAAGTAGTAGAGACATATCGAAGGTCGATGCTTTAGATGTGGCGAACTTAGACACTTCACCGGCCACTCTGTCCTAAGAGGAAGGACAAGGAATCTTCGATTCCCAAGGCAAAAACAACTAGAGGGGATAGTGGTAGTGAGGATGATGTGTCTATGAGTGCTCATGTAGCCTCAGAGAGACAGAGGTGGGGCAATATTGATGCGTAGAGAGAAACTCACGATGATGGGAAGGTAGGATCCTTGAGGTGCCCGAGATTCTTGGATCACATATCGAGTTGCGGAGGCCTCAAAGAGCGATAGACGGGATGAGGCTGGAGCAGTGGGTGCGAAAGGATCATGGTGAAAGCGGGCAGATGTTGGGATGCTCGAGTAGAGACCAGACACGGTGCGGTGGGAAAGCGACGACTGTGGAAGCAACATTGCAGAGGCTACTGGGATTTACGGCGGTGCGCGCGAGACAGGTGCTTACGCGGTTGTAGAACAACAACAACATTGCAGGGGCTCTAAAGAGACGCATGCAAGGCAACATCATAGGTTGCTTTAGTGATGAGATTCAGCTGACGGACTTGTCTGTCAGGGTGATTAGTGCATTGTTCCATCGAGTTTCTTATTTCTCATGAGTGAGTTGCGGTAAAGCGGTTGGCGAGCATGATGCAACTAGTTTAAGAGGGAGCTATTACGGTGCGAGATGTGGCGATGTCGTGATGATGACATGAGGCAGCAGGTAGGAGTAAACGACACGGTGGATGAAGGGTAGCAAGTCGAAGCATCAACATGGAGACCAATGCCGTGAGATTAGGGAAATGCTTTTCCGTGTGGAAGTATTTGTAGAGCACACTCGGGGTGTGCTCACGAGATTTGTAGTGGCACTCGAGGTGTGCTCTTAGCTCTAAAACTTTGTGGAGAATTTGAATACATGAGATCTCCAAGACCCAGTAAAGCGTTGGAGAGATTCCATCAGTGTAAAGTCATTCAAATAATTAATTTCTTTTTAATGAGGACCCTCAAGTCCCAACTTAGGGAAAATTAAAAAATTAAAATGAATTAATTCTACACATGTGATGAGAACATATCTACGTGGACGTGGATCAACCTACTTTTTTAATCTTAACCTGTTGATTAGAGATTAGATTATAGTCGTTGATGTATCAATGAGAAAGTATAAAGGAAGGGCTTGGGGTCAATTGGAGAAAAACACACGGAAGTCTAAGTGATTGAATTCTTTCCTGACAAGGCAAGGTGCTACGGGCCGAAGATCGGGATTCGAGTGACTTAGAGTTGCGGTGGGGCAAATGTTTCCGTGATTGGCCGGGGGCCAAGAGTACGAAGTGCAGTGAGCAAGGGAAGTGCAGCAGAGGGACGCAATGGAGTGTAGCGCTGACCATCGGAGGGTGCTGATGCAGCCCCTCAAGAGGGTGACACGGGCGCACCACGCGGGGCTCATGCAGAGGGGCGGTGCGGTGTCTCCAGAAAAAAGTTTGAAATTCACTCAGAAAGCGAGGGTTTCCTTGAGCTAGCAAGCGCGAAATCAAGATCGGTAAGAATGGCATCCATGCGTAGCTAGGGTGACGCAGCTCCCTCAGCCAAGGCTACGCGGGACTGATGCAACACAGTAGCTGCTGAGCCGGTTGTGGGTTTCTGTTTCTGTCATGCGGATCGCGAGGATTCTTATGAGATGGAGACAGTATATCTCACATTTTCTCTGTTTCACGATGGTTTCTCCGTTGGGTGAGCCGAGTTTATGGCACCCTAGATGTAATCTGTGAAAGCTCCTGCTAATAATACATAAACCCTCATCTGTCGCACTGGTCTTTCCCAGCATTAGTTTTTCGGGGACATTTGTCCAAAAAATTCCTGTATCATTTTTTCATATGTGTGTGATGTTCGATGAAATGATATGTATTTGTGTGGACGTGCTATTTGTGTTTACTCTGAAGTTTTTCGAATATTTAGTTAAATAACTTTGTAGTAATAAATCGAATAATTAGCGGTAGGATTTCTTGTGCTCAAAGATCCGAGATCTTCGATTAGGAGGGCGATTGTAGAGGGTTGTTCAGGAGAATTGGTGGAGGATTTCCGAGAGGGAAATCAATTGTCGTGAGGGAACAATATCTCTAGAGGGTTACTAGTGCCAAGAAACTCTAGATGCTGGTCTGTGTTATGTGCGCGACGTAGAAGAGGGGAAGAGTACTTTGTTCCGGCGAGTTTTGGAGTAGAGATGGCCCCTATTACTGAGCTTAGAGATATCAAGATAGGTTGGACGTTGTGTCCAACTTCAGCGATCTTGAAAGCCGAGAGCTTGAAAGTCCTCACGTGACAATATCAGAGACCGACGTGCAAATGTCCTAGTTGTGCCAACCGATGAGGATGCTCGAAGAAGTTCACGAAATCGGTGTGGGCTAAGTGTTTGATCATGGATGGAGTGAAGGGATCACGTGGTCCCACACACGTTTGCCGAAGAAGGTAGATGGAAAATGAGGTGTGGACAACTTTGACCACACTGCTGTATCAAGGAAGCTCCATCCAACGGTAAGATGGTCTCTGTCAGTACTGTGATCTACGAATGTTCCACATGCACAAGGGAGAGGGAGACTCGATCCCTTCCCTCTCGTGATTGCGAGAGACTATTCGAGATTAGTTGATTGCCATGAGAGGCAACTCGGATGATGAGCTCATGGTGGGAGACACTTTGTCCAAAGCATATCGAGAGCGAGCAACTCCCAAATTGGGGTGACATGCGGGCTATCCTCTCGACATGAGGGGGAGATCCAGAGTGCACCAAGAGGGAATTCAACAGAGGAGTCAAGAGTCATAAGGAGAGGGAAGATGCGGCCCAGAGTCTAAAAGGACAACAATAACAAGGGAAGAAGAAGAAGGACCTATCCAAGGTCTGGTGCTTCAGGCGTGGCGAACTTGGACACTTCGCCAACACTTGTCCTAAGCGAAAGGACAAGGAATCTTCAGATTCCAAGGCAGCAATAGCGAAATGGGACAGTGGTAGTGAGGATGATGTGGCCATGAGTGCTCATGTGCCTCGGGAGAAGAGGTGGAGCGATATAGATCTGTAGAGTAGCTATAGATGGTGGAGGCGAGATCCTTGAGGTGCCCAAATACTTGGATCACATACGAGGTACGGGAGCTTTAAGACAGTAGCAGGATGACTAGAGCAGTGGGTGCAAAATATCATGGAGAAGCAGAGGCAGAGCTGGGACGCTGAAGTATGGAGCAGTGCAGAGGAGAGGCAGTAGCAAGGTGGAAGCAACAATGCAGAGGTTGATGGGATTTTAGCAGCGCAAAGGCAGTGCAGAGCAGTAGAAAACGCAGAGGCTGATGATATTTTAATAGTGCTTACGCAGTGCATAGCAGCAAACAACGCAGCGCTTCATAGAGACAGCGCAAAGCAACATCAGAGGGTGCTTCAGTGATGAGATGTAACCTGACTGACTTGTCTGTCATTGATTAGGTGATGGTCCTTCAATTGCTTACTTCTCAGCAACTGAGTTGCAGTGCAGCAGTTAGCAGTGGCAATGCTATAAGCAACATGATGCAGCAATTCGAGAGGGAGTTGCAGTAAAGATGTGGCACTGTCAGTGGCAGTGACATGGGCAGCAGTACAGAGAGCAGCAACACAGTGGATGGAGGACAATAGGTCAAGCATCAACGTAGAGACTGATGCCAAAGATCAGGGCGATGATTCAGTGGTGAAGTATTGCTAGAGCACACTCCTTGCTAAGATGGAGTGTTGAGATTTTGCGTAGCATCGGATGTGCTCCAGCTCCGAAACTTTGTGGAGGGGCTAGAACACATGAGATCTCGAAGACCCAGAAAGCGTCGAAAAATTAAAGTGAATTAATTTACACATGTGATGAGAATGTTCTAAGTGACGTGGATCAAGCTTCTTTTAATCTTAGCCGTTGATTAGAGATTAGATCATGGTCGTTGATTTGTCAACGAGAAAAGTATAAAGGAAGGGCTTGGGGTCAGTTGGAGAACACACACAGTAGATCTAAGAGATCGAATTCTTTTGACGAAGGAGTGCTCGGAAGAAGATCAGATCTGAGTGATTCAGAGAAGCAGTGAGGGGCAAATGCAGTGATTGGTCGGAGGAACAAAAGTACAATGCAGAGCAAGGGCAGCAGAGATGCAGTGGAGGCAACACAGCCATCAAAGGGTGTAAAGCAGACCCTAGAGAGGGTGACACAGGTTGATGCAGGGGCAGCGCAGAGCCTTCAAGGAAAAGTCCGAAATTCACTGGAGACTAGGGTTTCTAAGCCGGCAAGGTTGAAACCAGAATCCGGGAGAAGTTGATTAGCGCAGAGCAAGGGTGACACAGTCCCTCAGCCAGGGCCATGCAGCCTTACGTAGCAGTAGCGTAGAGATTGTGCAGAGTTAGCTGGGTTTTCGCCGGTGACTCATCTAGATTAGCTAGAACTTGCGGGTGTGAGGTAAAACTCACATGTTTCTTCGTAGTCGAGGTTTTCTCTGTTGGGTGAGCCGGATTAAGTCACCCTAGATGTACTCAGAATACTGTTGCTCAATAATAAACCTTCAGATCTATTGCACCGATTTTCCCGCATTGGGTTTTTCCGAGGACATTTGTCTGAAAAATCTGTGTGTCCTTTGTCATATGTGCGTGATGTTTAGTAAATGATCTGAATTTGTGTAGGCTACTAGTTGTGTTTACTTTGATGTTTTTCTGAATATTTCAGTTAAATAACTTGTGTATAATAAAACAAGTAGTAGAAGTAAATCAATATTTATCAATAGGATTTCTGTGCTCAAATTTTTTTGCATAAAGCACCACACAAGAAGCCCGTAGTCAATAGATACCACAGATCAACGAACAAAAGCACCTTGAGTTGCACCCCAAAGTATTTTATTATAGTAGAAAAAATAGTTCCCAACGGGACGATAGTTTACAAAATGCTTCAACAATAATTCTAGCCAGAGATCAAGATGACTAGAGACTCAACTAACTCTCTAATTTATAGATAAATCCCTATGTTGTGAACATCGCGATTGGGATTAAATTGGCGAGGGGGAAAATCGAAAAAAATCATAAAAATCGGGAAAAAATCGGCACATACAAAAATATTCACTTTTTTTTTCAATTTTTTTAATATCTAAAGCATCCACAACATAAAATAAATGCATTGACACATAAATATGAAAAAAAAAACTAATATATAAGATGTGTAATATCGTGTCTAGTGCTACATCACACATAAAACTGAATCAAGTCCTAAATACTAAGTCTTGAGTCTCAACTCGGCCTCAAAATATCAACAAAAATATAATAATGTATCTCATATCATGAGTCATAATGTCATATACAAAGGAATGCACCAAATAACATATACTACTGATTTCCTCTACCCCTCTTGCGAGAAAATGTAACAACTTTCCCTCTAGATGAAAAAGCTGGCGGGGTTGGAAATGGACTCTGTTGTGCTAAAGGAGCTAAAGGAGGCAGAGCACGTCCTCTACCGATAGCAAGGGTAGGTGGTGTCACCTCTTGTTGCTAATACTCCTCCTCCTCCTCCCCCTCCACTACCGCCTACTCTATCCAATCAGGGGTTGACTCCATGATAGGGCTCTCAGCCTCAACCCTCCATGCAGCAGTGGTGTCAATTGGAGCAACAAGTGTCACCTTCTCGTCCTGCTACTGCTGTTGCTCCTCCTCCTCCGCCTCCTCCCCCTCCACTACCTCCTGCTCTATCCAATCAAGGGTTGACTCCATGATAGCCCTCTCAGCCTCAACCCTCCATGCAGCAGTGATGTCAATCACATCTAAAGAGATGGCCTCCATATCAGGTGTCCTCTTAAGTTGTCTCACCCACAATCTAAGATTGTAGTAGACATAAACCATGTCATTGAGGCGCTGAGACTCCAACCTGTACAAGGGTAATAAATTAATAAATTATATAATATATATTATAAATAATAAATTAATAATTATAATTCAAAAAATCAGTTGGAATATTTTAAGTTTTTAATCTATTGCGCTTTTTGGTGTGTATTTTTTCAAATACACTCCAGTTGCGCTTGCAT
>JAXQQM020060038.1:0-45394 GCA_034641835.2 Pinus albicaulis
CAGAAGATCAGATCTGATTAAATTCAGAAGATTAAATTGGATACGTGGGTTTCTTTAAAGACAGTCATGTATATACGCGAGTTTATGCACAGAAAGCCGCGTATGGTTGGTTGCTGACAATTTTTTATTGGGGTCAGCATTTCTCAGTGCTATTTGGTATCTCTGATGCTGTTTGATGTCTCTAGTGGTGTTCCAGTTCTTATATATCTGTATCATTTTCTATTATTGGGTAAAGATGCCTTGATGACTTGCTGATTGAAAGTGTTCAGGTTGCACAAGATAAGGAGGAGCCTTGGTCATATAGAAAGTAGACTTGGATGCACTGTTTCAGGGGGAGCATTAGCCTTGCTGAGTATAATGCATTGTTGGCAGTATGATGATTCTGAAATATAATCTCTTTCTTGAGATCTTGTTGGTTTTTGTTACAAAAGGTCATTTTTGTAATTGGTTGAAAAAGGGCATGTTGAAACCCATGATGTAAATTTGTAATATTCAGTCATGTAAGGACTTGGTCAAAATATGTAAACCCACTCGGTTGGGTACTTGAGTCTCATATGTAAATCCACTTGGTTGGATCTGTGATGTAAGTATGAGTCCTTGGTGATAGGAAGGTCTAGAGTCGTGTAATTCATTGTAAAATATGTTTGAAGATTCAGCTTGAACTCAGGGGGAGCATGGTAACTTCAGTGCACTTCAGATTTGCAAAGCACTTCTTTCTACAAAAGGAGAAAAACCTTGTGTTGGTTTTGGTCCGCCCTTTGCCCTTGATGACAAAGGGGGGGAGTGACATGTGACATAGTGTTTGAATAGGGGAAGAATATATTTATGCTTAATGTACCTATCTGATGTGGTGATCAAACACCATCGTGGTTGCCATCAAGTCTAAAGGGGGAGATTGTTGGCAATATGATGCAGAGTGTTGTCCTTGATGGCAACCCACTTGATGAAGATGATGGCAACCTACTTGATAAAGTTGTCCTTGATGTAATGTGTCTTGATGAATTTGTTAAATGATGTAAATCTGATGTATCTACAATGAGTACAGAAGGTAATGATGGAAGGAATGTCAGTATGTGCCAGAACATGATGAAAAGAGTATGTCTCAAGGCATATGTGGATTTTTCTAGACGAAGTAGCGTATGCACGCGGGAAATAACGTGCGAAGTCGCGTATGGGAAAAAGCGCTCTAAATTTGTAAAACCAGGGGTAACTACCATGGTATTGACCCATTGTATTGAATGATGGTTCGCCTATGTGATCCCGTCTAGGAATACCATTGGAAGTTATATGGTTTTGACTCATGGTATTGATGAAGGGTAACCTTATATAAGGAGAAGAAAATCATTGTGCAAAAGGTGTGCATGTGTCTGGGCTTTGATGAATACTTCACTCTGAAGTATATCTGTATGGTTGAACCCTGTTCCTAATTGATAGATCTGAATCTATGATGCACCTATGAACATGATGAAGGCTCAAGATCTCTAAGATCTAGAAATGGTGAATGTCAAGGATGATCTGAAAAGAAATGAAGAAGACTTGGCGCAATCATGTTGAAGAGATTGAAGAAATCTAGGTAAGTTCATAGATCTGGTCTGTACTGCAAAGTTTATCTTTTATAGATCTATATGTAGGTTCGTTTCATGAAAAGCACGTGTATACGCGGGTCTGTGGAAGGAAAAGTGTGTATGCGTAGTTAGGGTTTTTCCTTGGAAAATGAACTGAAGTATACGCGGGTTCGTCTTCTGGAAAGCGCGTATATACGCGGGTCTGATTAAATAAAAGCGTGTATGATTTCTGATCTAATGGTTGCTGAAGGTTGAATGTGTTTCTGCATATCTATTCTGAAGTCTGGGTTATATCTGATATTCTGGTTACAGTGGTCTCACTGTTCTGTTTGAAGCAATGAGCAAGGTATGATTGTTGATAAGTGAAGAGTTGTGTTGAAGCTATTTGATCTAGTTTGAAAATTGATGAAACGTGGTCTACAGTGGTGCTGAGGGTCGAAGCCTTCAGTCAAGGGGTTGTTGCTCCCTTCCAGGAGGGGTTGGTAAACGAGTTCAGGGGGTCGTAGCTCCCTTCCAGGAGAGGCTGGTAAACGAGAGCAGGGGGTTGTAGCTTCCTTCCATGATAGGCTGGTAAATGAGAGAAGGTTGTAGCCTTCTGCAGGTGGGTGCCTGCGTGCTGGTTTGAGTCTGCACCAGTACATGATTGTAAGAAGTTTTCTTAATAATAAATTTTGAAGGCTGAAACGACGGCAGCGGTGGTTTTCTCCCGAATTGGGTTTCCACCTAAAAATCCCGGTGTTCATGTGTGTTGCATATGTGTGATGATTATTCTGTTCTGTCTGCACCTGTTTACTGTTTCTGAAATATCTGATGAATGAATAATGCAATGATCTAAGTTAAGATTCAAACACATAATTAGATCTTTGAACATACACGAGTTCTGTAAAGGATATCCACGTATATATGCTAGTTGCCTTCAGTAAAGTAGCGTATGGGTTTTTAGAAAGGAAAAATAAAAGTTTGATTATCTGCACTAAATACTGATTCACCCCCCCCCTCTCAGTATTTTTCCCAACACTGGATCAGTTATTTTATAATCAACATCAGTTAAATGGGTTTGCTTAACATCTACAACAGGAGGTTGTAGTGGATTTATGACAATTGTGCTTTTAGAAGCCATTACTTGATTTTTTTTTTCACAATTTAGCCTTGTGGATGTTAAAAACTCTATTTTTAGCTTTTTATACACTTCTGTAAGCTTAGACTGTTGACAGAAGGTATTTCTGGTATAATAGAGGTCTCTTTTGAAGTTTAACAGGTAAACTTTGGATTTTTATGCTTCAAACCTTTAATTCTACTCCAAAATCAATACTTAAACTTTTTACAGACTCAAGAAAGGTTTAACAATGGTTTACTGCCCTTTTCTTGGATAAAACGGACCTAAAATAGTATAAATCATGCGCAAAGGTATTCTGAGCTTATATGAAACGGTTAGAATCAATCAAATGGTTTTCTAAGGGTCTGTAATGATTAAAACAATCAGATTCTGCTTAAAATTAACTTGCAGTTTTCAGAAACTGTAAATTTATCTGGGTTTCTGCAACAAATACAATTTTTGAAGGCAATAAATGTATTTATGTAGGCAAACAGGCTTCACGAGGCTTAAATTTAGTAGTACAGCTCTTTTCAGATGTAAAATGGGTATTTTTCTTGAAAAATACCTGTTATCTTAGGTATTTGACTTGAAAAAGGGTTTCTTGGACGTCTGAGAGCTTTCAGAAGCTTGGTTGAGGTCTTTTAAACACAAACAGGAATGTTTGAGCGGTTGCGGCAATAATGCTGACTAAATTCCATTGTTTGTGCATGAAAATGGGGCGACAGCTTATTTCTTCAATTGGAAACAGTCAAATGAGAGGAAAATGCAGTGAAAAAGGTTTAAACGAGCATAAATCTGTTGTTTATAGGAAATTTAGTTGAAACAGTGTCTGCAATCAATGTCATTCATTTCAAATGGGAAGTGGTTTGGTGCGGGGAGATTGAATACCACCAAGCAGTTATCGCAACGCTGGAGGGCAGTAAATGGTTTCTTTGAAACGGATGTTATCTAGTAAGAAACGGACGCGTGGAGGAGAGATAATGGGGCAATACCGCCCATCTCGCAAATCCAAAAATAATTAATCGTCGTGCCATTGAAATTGCGATATGGGTTATGGTTCATTGGATCGGGTAGAAGGATTGTGAACGGTCTACATTGAGTGATGAAGTTGATGGGTATGTGAGCATCGGGCCCGGGATCTTTTATGCGTCAGGGTTAATGTTTTTTCGTTAAAACATAGTTTTAAATGTAAAATCTCATATATTAACGGGATAGGCGAGATATATGGTTGTTATGAATATTATATTAATTATTAGTTAGATATAGTTATATTAGGTTTTATTAACTGAAAGGGCATGATCAAAGATCATGCCTCTTCGCCAAGGGACACCTTAAGGCTATTTAAAGCCTAGGCGATCCCTCATTGTAATCATCTTTTCATCTTTCATCATTAATAATATATATTTATCAAGTTTACCAGAGTTTTTACTCTCCATTGGTATCAGAGCCATCGCTCTTCGGATCTGTGTGATCACCCAGAATTAAGGAATTGAAGGAAATTCCAAAATTGCAGATTTTTTTTACCCAACCCCCTCTGTTCTCTCACCCCCACTCTGCCTTCGATTCCCAAATTCTCCTCACGTTAAAAAAAATATAATAAATAATTTTTTTTTTACAACCCTCACATTCCTTACAACCCTCAGGTGAAAATACACTCCATCAGAGGAAGCGCTCCTCTGGCCTGTAGATATCCGCTATCTCCAGTGTTTTGTGGCTCGTGCTCCAACCACTGAATTCTTCAACGCTACTGCTGCCATTACGTCTTCCAATCGCTAGCTCCACCTCAACGTGCAACCATACTGCAAAAAAAAATTCCCCGCCACATTCCTGCACACACCATTCTACGTCTTCTGTCACTCGTCAAACAACACCGACTGCCAAACAACATTCCAGACAGCTCCATCCTGCCGCCACCCACACTACTACACAATTCTGCTGCCCCGCACACAGTGTGTTGCCATCAACCTTGTTATCCAAACAGCTGCCACCTAGGCCGTCCGTTGTACCTTGTCTGTCCATTGTCCATTCTTCTGCTGGCCCTATCCGCACCTCATCCGCTAATTACTGGTCGCTGTGCTGCTGTGCCGTCAGCGTCGCTTAAAATAAATCGTTTAAAAATCGTGACTCTACACCGAACCGGCATGGTCAGCAGAGTTAACACTTACGGTTAACCGATAACCAGAATCGAACAGTGAAAAAGATATAAGACCGTCAATCAACGTGTAATTGGGATGTGTGACTTCTGAGCATTGTTATATTAAAAAAAAAAAAAATCGACCTCTAGTCTCCAGTCAAAAGTCGTATCCCTCCATTATACCCAGTTAATTCATTAAACACGTTCTCATTGTTTAAAAGGGTAATCGAATTTGATTCAGAACATATATATATATATATAAGGTCGTTAATCCGATAATCGGTGGATACATTTCGGTCAAAAATTTATATATTATATAGTTCAATTCATATATATATTATATAATTCTCATTAAATAATTATATAATTAAATTATATATTATATAATTTTTAATTATATATATATAATAATTATATAGTTTTAAAAATATATATATATATATTATCAATTAATTAATTAATTAATTAATTCAAAAAAAAAAATTAATTAATTAATTTTAAAGAAAAAAGAGGAGAAACTGCCAGAAAAATACTCTCCACCTCATACGCGTTCGATGTCGTCGTCAATGTCAATGGCGGAATTCCAGAAGAAATTGGGAGATCTTGAGAAGCAAATCAATAACAATTCCGAAGAATTCGGAAAAAGATTAGTCAATCTGGAAGGTACAATTTCAGGGCATTCCAACGACATCAAAAAGGTTCATGATACAACAAATCGAATAGAAAGACAAATGTGGCTAAATCATCACAAGGCCACAGAAAAGCTTAACGAAGCAATGAACAAGATGACAGAGCATGGCGAAGCAATGAACAATATGACAGAACTCTTCAGTAAGCTAAATGATAAGATAGATAAGTTAAGTCAGACACAATCCCCAATATCTCCTAACAGGTAACAAAATCAACAAAACAATTCCGCAGATTCAGGGAACTCCGGAGAGCATCAGGAAAAAACCGATTCCCCACATCATCAAGAAGACAGTAATGCAGATTTTCAAAATAAGCAACTCTGGAATGCATTCGCTAATCAATATCCCCTTGTTGTTCCACCATTAGCATATCAGCGCAAAGCCAAGATCGACCTACCCAAATTTGATGGTAATGAAAAGAATAGCGTTGCATGGCTTAATAAAGCGGAAGAATATTTTGAGATTTATGACATTACTAGTGATGATGAAAAAATTAAACATGCTTCCATGAAAATGGAAGGAGAAGCATATAATTGGTATATGTGGTGGAAAAAAAAGACGCTCGCTATCAGTTGGAGGAAATTTAAGGATGCGTTCTTCAAAAGGTTTCAAGGCATAAAAGAAGAAAAGTTCTTTTCAACGTTTATCAAATTACGCCAAAAAGGAGATGTGGATGAGTACACGCGAGAATGGGAGACTTTGGCAACACGAGTACCCGAATTGTCGGAATCTCATCTAATCCAGTCTTACATCTTAGGACTTAAAGTCCACATACAAGAAGAGCTAGAACTACATGAAATTACGTCCGTAGAAGTAGCAAGGCAAAAAGCAAAAGCTGCTGAAAAGAAATTTGAAAGATTATCAAAACCAGAAAAAGTATATTCGAGACGACGGTTTCCTTAATCTGAAAATGTAGATGACACAAAATATGTCCCTGTCCATCTTCGTGAAGAAGAAAAATCTAGTTTGGAAAAACAAAGAATGCGAGAGGGCAAGTGCAAACGTTGCGGTGAAAACTGGGACCCTGAGCACAGATGTGCTAATGGAAAAGCGAAGAATCTATACAGTTGTGAAGCAACTAACGATGCTAACAGTATTGATTCATGTATAGAAGGATTAGAAGATAACTTAGAGTTCTCTCCAGAAGTGGATGGCGAAACTATTCCGCAAGTGTCCTTATCAACTATGATAGGCATATTACAACCTCAAACCCTAAGGTTAAGAGGACATATTAAGAAAAACAATGTAATGGTTCTAATAGACACTGGCAGCACGCACAATTTTCTAGATTCAACCATGGCCAAAAGACTCAACCTCTTTGCTTTTCCCATGCCTAATATGAAGGTAATGGTGGCCGATGGTAAGACGATTGAACAAGTAGGAAAATGCCATAAAGTCAAATTGCAGATTAAAGACTTTCATTTAGAATCTCCGTTCTACACCGTTCCATTACGAGGAGTAGATGTGGTCTTAGGAATTCAATGGCTACGAACTCTAGGTACTTATTCTGCCAACCATCAGAAACAGTTTATAAGTTTTAAGTGGAAAGGGAAGAAATACAAGTTGTATGGATTCCAAGCACCAGAAAATCAAGTCGTATCTTCCTCTCTGATAACGAAGATGCTTCAAATAGGAGCGCCACCATCTACAGTACAATGTCATCAGTTAGAAATGTTACCTTCAAAAGGGAGCCACGAAGAGTCGCCAGAAGTCAAGACTGGATCCGACCCTGTCAATATCAGATATTTTCACTATCCAGATCAACAAAAGATTGAACTCGAGAATATGCTCCACGATTTTTTTTAAATGTGGGAAGCAAGAGCCCGCCGCTCAAGAAAACCAGGCGTTCGTCAACATTGTCCATCATTACATATGCTTTGAGGACAAAGCATCTTTAAGAGAGGGGCAATGTTATGAATATTTTATTAATTATTAGTTAGATATAGTTATATTAGGTTTTATTAACTGAAAGGGCATGATCAAAGATCATGCCTCTTCGCCAAGGGACACCTTAAGGCTATTTAAAGCCTAGGCGATCCCTCATTGTAATCATCTTTTCATCTTTCATCATTAATAATATATATTTATCAAGTTTACCAGAGTCTTTACACTCCAATGGTTTACACGAAAAATAGGCTATTTATATGTGTAATATAACCTTCTGGCAGATTATTAATAAAATATGTGTTTTAACCTATGGGGGAGCGGAATATATGTCACATGGGGAATTAGAACCATAGGGTAAACATTAATAAAGTGGGTTTGGGGTATTTTAATAAATGAATTAATATAATACGGGGTAGGGTATTATAAGGAATTAATAAAATAGGTTAAACGTTAATATGAGAATGAATATGATGAGGGGACATATATTTAAATATACTAAGTAAAGTGTGTTTTAAGTGTTTTGGGCACAATTTTCAAGTTGTAGCCCCATACTTAACTTTACACATTTAATACTTAGGATAAAGCATCTTGGTAGGTTTTTTGAATATTTTTGTATGAAATGAAATTAGTTAAGGGGGTTTTTACTTTCCCTAAGCAAAAAGGTGTTTTAACTTAGGAAAAGGGATTTATCTTAGGAAAAGGGTGATAATGTTAAGGAAAAGGGTTTTTATGAAGGGAATCCAATACTTAGTGCTAATCAGTCATTAAGCCTTGGGTCTGGTCCCAACAAAAGTCAGAGAAATGCTCTGAGCCTTTATAACTGAAGGTATTGAATAATGGAATATTTTGAGGGAAGGGAAATTAGTAATTTGCCAGATGATGTTTTATTCATGCCTTGTGTAACCGCTTTTACCTACCCATCATTTATTCTACCATTTTTCCTTTATTTGCATGGGTGCATTTGAGCTTGCAACCCTAAATCCATTTTTCTTTTAAAGCATAGACGATCTAATTCTAACCTTATTTCATCCGAGGGCTCAGATTAAACTGTTGAGCTCCTCATTTATTCTCTAAATATCTACTGATTTTTCAAGTTTAAA
Organism: Pinus albicaulis; assembly: GCA_034641835.2. Classification (NCBI taxonomy): domain Eukaryota; kingdom Viridiplantae; phylum Streptophyta; class Pinopsida; order Pinales; family Pinaceae; genus Pinus; species Pinus albicaulis. The sequence goes on from JAXQQM020060038.1 coordinate 8,472, forward strand.
CTGTTTGACAAATCTTTATTCTCTATCTATAAACATGAAATTTAAAGCATGAAAACGTTAAGATTAAATTATTTAACTCATCATGGATTATGGCATTTTGAACAATATGCACATAATCATTTATTTGCAGTAAGAGTAAAAAGTAGTGGCATTTTGACTTGCATCACTTTCATGTCTTATTTAATCTCTTTTTTGTGTTTGGGGTCCATTTTTTATATTCCTTTTTTTATCTTTTTCTTTTCAATTCCCTTGATTTTTCTTTTAGGACTTTTTACCCTCTTTTCATTTTTTATTATTTTCAAATATGGAAAAACAACTTGCAAAAAGCAAGGTATGTACATATTTACAAGACTTATCATAGTCAATTCAAAAATTAGTAACCCTATTATTATAGGACCATAACAGTGGCTCCACATGGGGATGGCATTTCCTAGTGAAATTTCAAGAACTTTGAGACTAGTAGCCTTTGAATTCTGACTGTGCTGACCTTGTAAATGTTGTCTCAGCTCTGCAATTATTCATACTTATGATATTTTACCTTTCAAAACTTAGGGACTTCTCTCCGGGCTTCAACTTTTGTTAGGAAAATATCCAATCTAATCTAAAATCTGCAATTTTATGTACAATGGACAAAGTAAACAAATTTAACTATTTGTTATTTCTGAAGAGTAGTAATGCTTCAGCATTCTACCATTGATAGGTCCACCTAGCTGATCTAATCCATCCATATCTTTAAAAAAGAAAGCATTGTTACCTCTGTAAACATAAATAACATAAGGTCCTTTCCATATGAAAACAAATTTCCCATGTTTACCTTTCTCTTCTCTCCTTGAATCCCATATTAGAAATTTGTCACCAATGTAGAAATCATCTTTTTTGCTATTTTTGTCAAAAAATTTCTTAATCTTATCTTGGATAACTTGAGCCTTAAGATAAACCTCTTCTCTTGTTTGCTGCAAGTGAATGGTTTGGTTAATCCTTCTTTGAATGTCATTGGTATCAACTTGTATTTCTTGGATTATCTTCATTACTGGTACTCCTAAGGAAGATGGAAAAACTACATCCATTCCATAAACAAGCTGGTAAGGGGATGTACCAATATATTTTTTGGTAGTAAGTCTATCTACCCATAAGGCATTAACTAACCTCTTGTTCCAAGTTTTCTTGTTATCTTCTAGTAATTTCTTGATGATGTTCACAAGGCTTTTATTGGAAGATTCAACAAGGCCATTACCTTGTGGGTAATATGTAGTAGAATGGCCAAGGGTAATGTGGTATTTATGGTAGAAATCAATCATCTTTTTGGATTTGAATGTAGCTGCATTGTCAGTGATAATCTTTTGGGGGCATCCAAATCTTGAGAGTATGTTGTTTTCTAAAAAGGAGATTATGACAGTGTCAGTGGCTTGCCTGAAGGGTATGGCTTCTATCCACTTAGTACAATAGTCAGTGGCTGTCAGAATCCACTTATGTTGAGCTGAGGGTGGAGGGTGAATTTCACCAATGAAGTCAAGACCCCATTGTTGAAAAGGCATTTCTGTTGAGATGGTATTTAATGGCAGGGGTAACAACTTTTTCTTTCCTTCAAATATTTGACACTTGTGACAGGAGGTCACATAATTTTTTACATCTGCAAACAAAGTAGGCCAGTAGAAACCAGCTCTCAAGATTTTTTTCTACAGTAGTCTTCCAGTAGAGATATCCTCCACAGTCACCAGCATGAAATTCTTCTAAAACTTTGTCAGCTTCTTATTTAAGCAAAAAATTCAATGAAATTCCACCATGATCTTTCTAAAAGAGTACAATGTCTATGATACAAAATCTTACTGCCTTCAATTTTAAAAATCAAGCTTTTGTTCTAGATAATCCAAGAGGAGCTTGTAAATTTAGGGATACAAATGCAATATCTACATACCATGGTGAGTCTGAAAAGGCTTCATTGATATCTGGAGTCGCCATCTCTTCCTGATCATCTACTTGGGCAATAAAATTAAGATCTAAAGCATGACAATTTGATTCATCCATGAGTTCAGCTAAACCTTGACCTTTTATGAGTTTGGTGGGTTTGATTTCTATGTCATATTCCAAAATCGTGGCAATCCACTTGCCTCTTTTACCGTCAAGCTAATTCTGTGTTAGAATGTCCTTTACAACTTCATTTGGAACATAGGCAGTGATATGTGAATAAATAATGTACACTCTAAAGTCTTTAATGGCCTTTACTAAAGCTAGGGCCTATTTCTCCATTATATTTTACTTTAAAGTGGTATCTCTAAGTGATTTGCTAAAGAAAGAAATGGGTTGCTCATAGCCCTGGGCATTTTTCTGCAGTAAAACTGCAGCAATAGTGTGTTCTGAAGCAAAGGAAAAAATAATGAAATCCTTCTTAAAGTCAAGACTTATAAGGACTGGTGTTTTTGTTAAATATTGTTTAATTGATTTAAAAGATTGCTTGGCCTCAACAGTCCATTTAAGTACTGAGTCTTTTTTAAGCATACTGTTAAGCTCTTTGATTATTTCAGCTAGATTTGAGATGAGTCTTCTAAGGAAATCAATTTTACCTAGAAAAAATTGTAACTCTTTAATGTTCCTAGGAGGACTAATGTGTAGAATTGCCTCTATTCTGGTTGGGTCTATCATAATTCCCTCTTTAGATATAATATGTCCTAGTAATTTATATTCTTCCAACCCAAATAAAATTTTCTTAGGGTTTAGAGAGATGCCAAATTTCCAGCATTTAAGAAAGACTTGCCTGAGATGATCCAAATGTTCATACTCAGTCTTTGAAAATACAGTAATGTCATCTAAATAAATCACTAGGAATTCATGAATCTCCATTGCAAAGGCTATATCCATAGCTCTTTGAAAAGTGGCTCCTGCACTCATTAACCCAAAAGGAATTTTTACATACATAAAAGTGCCCCATGGAGTAGTAAAAGCAGTTTTGGCTTGGTCTTCTAGTTGGACTAGAATCTGGTTATATCCAGAAAATCCATCTAATAATGAAATTCTGGAAGAACCAACTACCCTTTGTAAAATTTGATCCATCTTTGGTAAAAGTTAATTCTCTTTTAAGGACACCTTATCTAAATTTCTGAAATCAACACATCATCTAATTTCTCCTGTCTTTTTTCTAGTGGGAACTAGATTAGAAACCCAATTAGAATATCTGATTGGTGCAATTATTTGGGCATCATACATTCTTTTTACCTCTTTCTCAATTAAAGGCATCAAAACAGGATTAATCCTTCTTAAATTTTGTTTAAGAGGTTTTTGGTCCTCTTTTATAGGTATTTTATGTTGTATTATGCTCGTGTCATAGGATTTTAATTCCTCATAACTCCAAGAAAAAACATCCCAAAATTCCTTAAAAAGAGCTATGTATTTTTCTTTTTCTTCCTGAGGTAAAGCTTTAAAGTTTAATCATTTTAGGTTTTAACTTTGTATCAATATTACACTCCTCAATATCTGATCTTAGTGGCTCCAATTTAGGTTTTCTTGCAACATCATTAGAGTCAAATAGATCTTCTAAAGGAGTTAAGCCTTTTGGTAAAAAATTATCTTTGAGGTTCAAAATATCAGATTCATCATCTGCTAACTCTCTAATCTCTACTTTTTCTAGATTATCTATATCTAATTGACTAAATTTAGTAGGTTTAGCAAAACTTAAGCTATTTACATCTACATTATTTAAATCAATTTCACTATCTAAGTTCTGATCTATGGTACAATCTGTATCTATTTTACAATTTTGAAATTCTCCTTCAGTGTTCATGAAATGATAAATCTATTCATCTTGTGAGAAAATTTTCCAATATTTAAGATTATTAGGAATTATAGGTCTATGTTTTACTTCTGCAGTATATCTATGATTTGGTTGAAATGGAACATTACAGGTACTAACAAAGGTTGCTAAGCAATGAGCATATATGTTTTGTTTTCTTGGTGTTGCAGAAAAAACACATTCTAACAATTCTTTAATCAAATCTAAAACAGTTTCTCTATATCGGCTTAATCTTGGATTATAAACAGAATATTCTCAAGTTATCTGTTTCACAATTAATTCCGAGTCTCCCATGATTGATATTCTTTTACCTCCTAAATTCCTAACAATCTGCAGTCTTAAATTAAGAGCTTCATATTCATCCATGTTGTTGGTACATTTGAAATTCAGTCTGAAAGCATGGCCTTCTGCACGATTGTTTTCCATATCAGTTAACCAAACTCCTACTCCTGCTCCTAATTTATTGACTGAACCATCAAAATCTAAGTGCCATAATGATTTATGAAAGATGTTTTCACTGTCTGGTGTTTTGTTTTTATCTTTTAGTTCGGTTTTGATTTCAATATCAGTTTCAGAGTTGCATAAAATGAATGAATCCATGTCAGTAGGTGTAGTGTAAATTGGATAATTTCTTGGTCTTTCTACATTACTCACCATATATTTCATCAATGTTTCCCTATAAAGTTTCTTTGGTTGGCCAAAAATTGATATTGTTGCATATGACATATCAAGTTGTAGAGATCCCTATAATTTAGCTCCCCATGAGCGAGATAAGAGCATTCCATATTTGGGAGGGATGTCAGCTACTACAATGTCCAGGAGTATGCTTTTACTAGGATATTGAACTAATGTGACACACAAATCTTTAATCAAACCTAAACATTTGACTTTGTTGGAATCAAATGAAAAGAGATCCTTGTAAGGCCTAGTGATATCTAAATTCAAGGTTTCCATTATTGCTTTTGGCATTAAATTGTGTAAAGCCCCTGAATCTAGCATTGCATTGTGTAATATTTTTTCATGAACAGTTAAACTAATGTAAAAAAGTGGAACTGCTCCATCTTGGTGCTTTCTATTAACATCAGGACCAAAAATTAACTCTGGTTGATCATCACTTAGATTTATTGAATCCTCTCCATCATTCATGTTTAAGGTTTCAGTGGTAGTTGTTTTGTACAAATCATGTTTTACCAATTTTGTCAGAGGAATTGGTATTTTTAATTTATAAATTTAATCTTGAATATTAAATGGAGCTTGTGATTTACTTAGCTGAATTATCTCTTCTTTAGTAATTGTAGTTTGAGTAGGTTTATCTTCTTTCTCTACAGTTGTTTTCTCATTTTCAGTTTGAGTTTCTACTGTCTTAACATTTTTAGTTTTCTTTTCAGGAATAGTTTGAGAAGCAGTAGATGTTTTTGCAGATTTTGAATTTTCAGAAGTTGTTTTAGCAGTGGCAGCTTTTGGATCAACTGATTTTGGGTCAGCATTAGGTATTTTAGAGTCTAAAATTGTTGTTTTGGCAGAACTAGTTGTCTTTTCAGCAACAGATTTTTGTGAATATGTTGATGTTTGGACAGCATCATCTGTTATATCAACAATTTTGGGACTAGGTGAAATTTTAGGGCTTGAAATTTTCTAGGATGAATTAGAGTTTTGCTTGTTTTCCCTAGGGAGAATTTGCAGAACTTTAGTGGTGGGAGCTTCTACTGATTTCTTTGTTTGTGTTTGAACAGATTTCTTAGTAGAAGGCTCTATGTTTTTCTTTCTCCTAAGGTTATATTGCTTATGTACTTCATTGATAGCAAAATCATAACCTTGTTTGTAATCAAATGATTCACTAGAATCTAATTGAAGTTATTGTAAATCATATAACTCCTTATCCTCTTGTGTAAGAAAGATAGTGTTATCATCACTAATAATCATTAGATTTACGGTGTCTTCACCATCTTCATTCCGATGAGAAATTTCAGCATAGTTCTCTTGGAAAGGTGGTCTTATTGTTTGGTCAGGTGTTGATTCTCTAGTTTTTCCAGTATTAGTGTTTTTGCTGAAATTGGGATTTCTAATTTGTTGTTGGTTATCCCATTATGGCTTCCTTTCCATATTTTCTAGCCTATCCATCATTCTCTCTAAAGTTTTTGCTAATTGATTTATTTTTAAATCTAAACTAGATGCCTCTTCTTTTATGGTTGCTCTTCTTTCATTCCTTAACCTAGCTTTCATTGCTAACAGATTTTCTTCTACACTAACAACATTACTTTGCATTTGCTCTAAAGTTTCAGGATTTATCTCTCTTAATTGATATGTTATGTCTATATCAAATCCATAAAGGAATTGAGAAGAACAGAATCGGGAGGAGGCTTAAGATTAGCAGGAATTGAATTATAAATGCTATTATATCTATTGGAATAATCTTGGACTGTCTCATTAGGTGCTCTTTTAATGCTCTCAAATTCTGATAAAATCTATAATGGATTTTTCTTCCTTTTCCATCTATTAAAAAATAATCTATGAAAGACTGCTAAATCGGCAATACTGCCAGGATTTAAACCTTTAAACCATTTTTTTACTTCCCCAATTAATTTTTGAGAAAACAGTCTCTTTTGGACATCAAACTCATCTATTTCATGAAGTTCAAAATAGTTTGTCATCTTATTTACATGTTGTTGGACAGTGTATTGAGTGGTTGCATCAAATTGAGGTATTTTTCTTTAATAGTCCTGGGGCATGTCATGTAATTGGGCTAGAAGGACCAAGGGAGCATATCTAGCAGCCATAGCTTGAATTCTGGCTTGGCTTGGAGGTAAATTGGAAGTACTTGGGGCAGAGCTAGAAGTAATTGTTGAGGTAGTTAAAGAACTTGCAGATGAGCTTGGGATATAAGAATATGTACTGAAAATGTGGTTGAGAAACCAAAAGATGAAGTTGGGAAAGATGAAGTTGGGAAATATGAAGAGGTATTTGGGAATGAGAATTATGTATTGGAAAATGCAGAAGGAAAACTAGTGGATGGAGATGAGGTGGTGGAGGATGGGAATAATACTCTAGGTTGGATTGGTTGTTTAGGAATAAATGGATCTTTGGAATGAATTGTGGTGGAGATAATGGATGATGTGGTAGTAAATAAGGATGAACCTTGAGACTTTAAAAGGCTGGTATCTAAATGAGTGGTAGAAGGCTTAGGGGTATAAGCTGATAAAGAAGTTAATTCAACTGAATGCTGAAAAATAGCTTCATCTATTTCCTGAAGTATAGTAGCATTTATTTCATCAAGTTTATCATAAACCTCAAAAATATTTGATCAGAATCTACTAAAAAAGTTTCATGTTTAATTTCAAGAGATGAAATAAAATTAGGATTATAACAGTTTTATTTAAATCACTTTCATATTTGTTTTTGAATCAAGAATTTTCAAATTTTAAATCAAAATCAATGTCTTGTATAGTTGATAATTGTTTTGGAAGGGAATTTTCTCTAACCAAGGAAACTTTATTACTTAAATCTTCTACTTTTTTATTATTTTTCCCAATTCTGTCATGATCATCTACTATGATAGCAGGTTGTGGATATGGATTTGACCTGGTATAATAAACTCTTCTGGAAGCCAAAATTACAATTTTTAATGAAAATATACTCATAACTTATTAAAACAGTCTTTAAGGTGAAAAGATAATAAAAAGATTTCCTGTAAGACCTATTTAAAACTGAGGATTGGTTAGTTCCCCAATATGCTCGCCAGTATGTTATCACTCTAATAATTCCCAAAGTTGTGAGATTTTGATTTTATAGTTTAAAGAACATTAGAGGTAACCACAGACCTACTTTTAAGCTTTAGGATCTAACCTTCCTAAGCCTTAGAGAGGGCTCTCTCTATAAGATTTAACTTTGTTTTTTATGTTTGATTTTAGGCTAGTTATACAGGGAAAATTGGTTTTGGGGTTTTGAATGGTTTTGGTGAGAAAAATCACTTAATGATATGGATAGTTGTGAATCTGTAATCCATTGGGTAGATGGAGTCAATGTGTCAAGCAAAAGGATCAGGATCAAGGTCTAAAGTCAAATGTTTAAAGGGCAAGATAGCAGAGTCACTAAAGATCTTCAAAGGCTGATTGGTGAAGTGGTTTAATCAGGGTAAAGAGTAATTAAGAATTCTTTGATTCAGATAAGGAATGAAAAGGTAGGGACAATCGAAATTAGGGAGTAATTAAGGGTTCCCTAGTCTGGATATCAGCATAAAACATTAAAATGAAAACGAGTCAATAACAGAGTGATTTTAACAAATTCTGATATAACAATTCCTGATTTCACATTAAAATTTAGAACACATTTATAAATGGATGAGAAACATTAGAAAATAGATAGATAACAGTAGAAAGTACTTCACTTCAGTGGCCCAACACATGAATCCAGTAATATGATGCTTTATTCCTTGAAATCCAGTCGTCTGACTTGAGCTTGATTACAAAAACCCTTAGGTTTAGAATGTTCCATCTATAGAAATCTTTAGCAATTTAATCCACACTAATACTTCAAGTAATGGAGTATTTATACAAAAAGTAATACAAAATATCTTAGAACAATCATAGGAATTTTCTATGGAAAATAAAATATCTATTACAAAAAGATAGTGACAGTTGCATAACAAACTTGCAAGTTGTCCTATTTATTAAAATAAAATATCTTTTATGTTGGCTTTGGGTTGCAGCTGGCTGTTGTGTTGTCTTTAAAGATAGCAAGTGGTCTTAAATATATTTTAAGGCTTTATCTCTCACCTGATACTCTTTAACTGATACACTTTAACTATGATATTATTTAACCTGCGTTTTTGACTGCGTTACTGCTTTAAAAAAGATGTTTTTACTGAGTAAAACAACAACTCTATTTTTTCATCCTCTTTTACTGCCAACTGTCTTTTTATAGTAAATCTGTGAGCTTATGCAAAAAATCTTCGTCTAGTAATTTAATCTTTGTAAGTTTTCTGAAATTCTCATCTACTTCAGTATATCTAACAAAGGTTGGCTTGACTACAAAGAGGTGTTTTATCTCATGATGTAAATAAAACAAGTTTTCAACACTCTTATGCAACACTTCACCTGTGGGAACTCCTTGCCAATATGCCTTTTTCACTTGATCTCTAGCAAAGTCTCTTATTTTCTTGTTGTAATATTCTTGCTTCATCATTTTATCATTTATAACAAGAATGTTTGGCAAGCCTTTTTATCTTAATGTGATAAACTTAACCATGAATCCAGTTATGGCCATGTCCATATTTTGACACTTTCTTCCAACTGTTTCATTAAATTTTTCTTTGAGAGTACCTTTCTTACTTCAAAAATTGTCTCTGTCCTATCAGTAATTCCTATCTTATCCAATTCTTGCTTGTTTTTAGTATTGAAAAACTTGATTATTTCTTGGGCTTCTCCGGGTTTGGCACCTAGCTCTTCTTTAGTCTTCAATATTTCTTCTTTGGCTTCCTTAAGCAAGTCCTTCTGCTCATAAATTACTTGAATTGACGTCCAAGTATCATTAATTGACTCAATGATATTGGACCATAATTGATTTTTTTATGTAGGCCATGGGCTCTTTTAAGGTTAATTATGTTTCTACCTTTTTAAGCTGTTCACTTAACCTTTTGGTCTTTTGTTCCTCTATTTTATCATTTATCTGTGCTAATTTCTTGGCATCTTGCAAGTTCTTGATTTGCTCCTTCAATATATTGATCTCATTATTCTGTATTGACATATCTTCCATGGCTTTAATAAGTTTACTGGCCTCATCTGACTGTTGAACTGCTAAAGAAGATGATTCAGTGGTTGAAGTAGTGGAAGAAGTGACTGGCACTGTTGTGGCCAGTGGGACTTTTGGTGCTAACTCTTCTGCTAGAGTTGAAGGGACTGTTATTATTACCATGGGAATGAGTGTAGGAATAACACTTTGAGTCTTTGCAACTTCTTTTTCTTGGACAAGCTTGTCCATCTCAATCTCCATCTCCTTGATCTGTATTGTCATTTGTAGTATGAGACCCATCATCTCATCTTTTTTATTTGTCTCTTGCACAATCTCTTTAGCCTGTGGATGTTCTGTTGGAGGTATTTTCGGTTGCTTTCTAAGTGCTACAATATCAATATTTTTATTCTTTACTAATTCCTCTGCTGCTTTCACATTTGAAGGGTCATACCCTACTTCAATCATTAGTTCTTCTAAAGACTTGATTCTAGTGTCTTTAGCATATGAAGAGGCATTTTCAACCCTAAGATGATCTCTTATATTTGTCAAAGTATTTTGGAGTTTCTGGGCACTCATTGCTTTTGTGGTCATGGTAAAATAAAGAATTTTTGAGCTTTGCTTTTGAAACTCAATCTGATCCAAGGGATGGATGTTCTCTATTGGAATTTCAATATCATCTCTCTTGTAATTTGATGTTGTTGTATGTTTAGGAACTATTGGCTATAGCAATGTCATTAGAAACTTTTTATTTGTATAATCAAAGGCTAAAAGCAGCCTATTTTGAATCCCTGGAGTCTGCTTCAAATATTGTGAATAGATCTCATTCTTGATCTCTTCATTTTTGGATTTGATCTATTTATACTTTTCTTTTATACCTATTTCTTTATCCTCTGCATTCTATGATGAAGATGCTTCCATGCTTTGTTGTTTTTCAATCATTTGAGTGTTAGAAGTAGCAGCTACCTGCTCATTTTCAATTATTGTATTAGTTACAGTGTCTTTCTCTGGATTCTCTTCATCTAAAACCTCAATTGTTTCCTTCTCTTTGTCTGCTGGATTGATCTTAAGTTTCTTATTGTATCTGAGCTTTATCTAGTTTTTGTTGTTGTTTCAGTTGTATATGTGCCTTCTTCTCTGATTCTCTTTCCGGTTTTGTCCTCCTGAATAGAATTCTGCAAAGTGTGACTACTATCACCTTGCTTGACAGATTCCATCAATGTATTTTCCAACCATTCAGCTTGGTTGGAAAATTTTTCAATTTCACACTTTTTATCATGAATATATGGTGTTAATTTTAATTTCACCCTCATCTTACTAATTATTCCATAAGGATCATAGTTCCACAAGAAACTTTCATCAAACCTATACTCTAGCAACTATTTTGCTGCCTCTATACCTGCTTCCCTGTGATTGCATATGAAAGGACCCACCTGGTTTTTCAATTTGAACTGAGTCTTCTTTTTAGCAACAAAAAGTTTATAGAATCTGAGTTTAGAATTTTCCTTATGTACTCTAAGGAAAACACTCTCATTGGCAAGTATTTTGGCAATTTATAGGGCAAGAGGTTTGACCCATAGACTCTAATCTCTATATGATTTTGGTAAAGGTACCAATCACCAGTTATGCTATGCTCTGATAGTTTTAAAACTTTCTTTATCTCATCACTTATCCTTGGTTGTACACTGTTTGTAAGAATATTTATCAATGGGTGAACAAAACAGTCTATGAAATCCACATAAGTGAACTCAGTTGATTCTTTTCTGATTAAAGAAGTCCAGAAAATAAGTGACAGTGGATTACCTTCTACATCCAACTTCTAAAGGGCTATTGGGAATTTATCTGCTTGGAAGTAAAGGAACATATGAAAGAGGAAGGAGATATATCTGAAAACACCTTCAGTGGGAAGTTTTACAAGCTAATCATGGATACTATCAGCTATATACTCAGCATAGTTATAAATGACTGTGGGGGGTTGGCGAGGCACAAAAGTGGATAGAAAAAAAAGTATAGACTCATCAGTGTGCTCATCAGTAAAGTAACCAAGAATAAAGGAAAACATTCAAATAACATGTCTTGATCTTTCATGAAATTTGGATGATGAATATGGAGGGTTAATCTTTGGGATTTCAACATATGAAGGCATGAATATATGAAATATTTGAAATCTTTTAGGAAATTATAAATCCAAATAAAGCTTTGCAAGAGCTTCTATAGATAATGGGACTACATTAGGATCTGGTTGCAACTGAAGCATTTGGTTTATGGATTCTGCAGTAATAGTGAATAATACTTCTATCTTAGTATTAACAATATCTCTTAGGTCAAGGGAATAATGAGATTGACACAGTCTAATGACCTCTAGACATTGATGGGTATGGGGAACTACATATTTGGCCAAATTGGACTCCCAAATTTGAACTTCATCTCCCTGATCCAAAGATTTTTCTAGGCTCCAGCAGTGGAGATCGAGAAGATTGAATTCAATTACTGGATTAGTTATTTTATAATCAACATCAGCTAAATGGGTATGCTTAACATCTAAAACAGGAGGTTGTAGTGGATTTATGACAATTGTGCTTTTAGAAGCCATTACTTGATTTGTTTTTTCACAATTTAGCCCTGTGGATGTTAAAAACTCTGTTTTTAGATTTTTATACACTTATGTAAGCTTAGACTGTTGACAGAAGGTCTTTCTGGTATAACAGAGGTCTCTTTTGAAGTTTAACAGGTAAACTCTGGATTTTTATGCTTCAAACCTTTAATTCTACTCCAAAATCAATACTTAAACTTTCTACATACTCAGGAAAGGTTTAACAAGGGTTTACTGCTGTTTTCTTGGATAAAATGGACCTAAAATAGTATAAATCATGCGCAAAGGTATTATGAGCTTATATGAAAGGGTTAGAATCAATCAAAGGTTTTTCTAAGGGTCTGTAATGATTAAAACAATCATATTCTACTTAAAATTAACTTGCAGTTTTCAGAAACTGTAAATTTATCAGGGTTTCTGCAGCAAATACAATTTTTGAAGGCAATAAAAGTATTTACGTAGGCAAACAAGATTCACAAGGCTTAAATTTAGTAGTACAACTCTTTTCAGATGTAAAATGGGTATTTTTCTTGAAAAATACCTGTTATCTTAGGTATTTGACTTGAAAAAGGGTTTCTTGGACGTCTGAGAGCTTTCAGAAGCTTGGTTGAGGTCTTTTAAACACAAACAAGAATTTTTGAGCGGTCGTAGCAATAATTCTGACTAAATTCCATTGTTTGTGCATGAAAATGGGGTGACAACTTATTTCTTCAATTGGAAACAATCAAATGAGCAGAAAATGCAGTGAAAAAGGTTTAAACGCGCATAAATCTATTGTTTATAGGAAATTTAGTTGAAACAGTGTCTGCAATCAATGTCGGTCATTTCAAATGGGAAGTGGTTTGGTGTGGGGAGGTTGAATACCGCCAAGAAGTTATTGCAAAGTTGGAGGGCGGTAAATGGTTTCTTTGAAACGGGTGTGATCTAGTAAGAAACGGACGCGTGGAGGAGAGATAATGGGGCAATACCGAACATATCGCAAATCTAAAAATAATTAATCGTTGTGCCATTGAAATTGCGATATGAGTTATGGTTCATTGGATCGGGTAAAAGGATTGTGAATGGTCCAGATTGTGCAATGAAGTTGATGGGTATGTGAGCGTCGGGCCCGGGATCTTTTATGCGTCGGGGTTAATGTTTTTTCGTTAAAACATAGTTTTAAATGTAAAATCTCATGTATTAACGGGATAGGCGAGATATATGGTTTACACGACAAATAGGCTATTTATATGTGTACTATAACCTTCTGGCAGATTATTAATAAAATATGTGTTTTAAACTATGGGGGAGCGGAATATATGTCACATGGGGAACCATAGGGTAAACATTAATAAAGTGGGTTTGGGGTATTTTAATAAATGAATTAATATAACTACGGGGTAGGGTATTATAAGGAATTAATAAAATAGGTTAAACGTTAATATGAGAATGAATATGATGAGCAGACATACATTTAAATATACTAAGTAAAGTGTGTTTTAAATGTTTTGGGCACAATTTTCAAGTTGTAGCCCCATACTTAACTTTACACATTTAATACTTAGGATCAAGCATCTTGGTAGGTTTTTTGAATATTTTTGTATGAAATGAAATTAGTTAAGGGGGTTTTTACTTTCCCTAAGCAAAAAGGTGTTTTAACTTAGGAAAAGGGATTTATCTTAGGAAAAGGGTGATAATGTTAAGGAAAAGGGTTTTTATGAAGGGAATCCAATACTTAGTGCTAATCAGTCATTAAGCCTTGGGTCTGGTCCCAACAAAAGTCAAAGAAATTCTCTGAGCCTTTATAACTGAAGGTTTTGAATAATGGAATACTTTGAGGGAAGGGAAATTAGTAATTTGCCAAATGATGTTTTATTAATGCCTTGTGTAACTTCTTTCTACCTACCCATCATTTATTCTACCATTTTTTCCTTTATTTGCATGGGCGCATTTGAGCTTGCAACCCTAAATCCATTTTTCTTTTAAAGCATGAACTATCTAATTCTAATCTTATTTCATATGAGGGCTCAGATTAAACTGTTGAGCTCCTCATTTATTCTCTAAATATCTACTGATTTGTCAAGTTTAAACTGTTTTACAAATCTTTATTCTCTATCTATAAACATGAAATTTAAAGCATGAAAAAGTTAAGATTAAACTATTTAACTCGTCATGGATTATGGCATTTTGAACAAACTCCACATAATCATTTATTTGTTGTAAGAGTAAAAAGTAGTGGCATTTTGAGTTGCATCACTTTCATGTCTTATTTAATCTCTTTTTTGTGTTTGGGGTCCATTTTTTATATTCTTTTTTTTATCTTTTTCTTTTCAATTCCCTTGATTTTTCTTTTAGGACTTTTTTACCCTCTTTTCATTTTTTATTATTTTCAAATATGGGAAAACAACTTGCAAAAAGCAAGGTATGTACATATTTACAAGACTTATCATAGTCAATTCAAAAATTATTAACCCTATTATTATAGGACCATAACAGTGGCTCCACATGGGGATGGCATTTCCTAGTGAAATGTCAAGAACTTTGAGACTAGTAGCCTTTGAATTCTGACTGTGCTGACCTTGTAAATGTTGTCTGAGCTCTGCAATTATTCATACTTATGATATTTTACCTTTCAAAGCTTAGGGAATTCTCTCCGGGCTTCAACTTTTGTTAGGAAAATATCCAATCTAATCTAAAATCTGCAATGTTATGTACAATGGACAAAGTAAACAAATTTAACTATTTGTTATTTCTGAAGAGTAGTAATGCTTCAGCATTCTACCATTGATAGGTCCACCCAGCAGATCTGATCCATCCATATCTTTCAAAAAGAAAGCATTGTTACCTTTGTAAACATAAAGAACATTAGGTCCTTTCCATAGGAAATCAAATTTCCCATGTATACTTTTCTCTTCTCTCCTTGAATCCCATTTTAGAAATTTGTCACCAATGTAGAAAAAATCATCTTTTTTACTATTTTTTTCAAAAAAATTCTTAATCTTATCTTGGATAACTTGAGACTTAAGATAAACCTCTTCTCTTGTTTGCTGCAAGTGAATAGTTTGGTTAATCCTTCTTTGAATGTCATTGGTATCAACTTGTAATTCTTGGATTATCTTCATTACTGGTACTCCTAAGGAAGATGGAAAAACAACATCCATTCCATAAAAAAGTTGGTAAGGGGATGTACCAATATATTTTTTGGTGGTAAGTCTATCTACCCATAAGGCATTAACTAACATCTTGTTCCAAGTTTTCTTGTTATCTTCTAGTAATTTCTTGATGATGTTCACAAGGGTTTTATTGGAAGATTCAACAAGGCCATTACCTTGTGGGTAATATGCAGTAGAATGGCCAAGTGTAATGTGGTTTTTATGGCAGAAATAAATCATATTTTTGGATTTGAATGTAGCTGCATTGTCAATTATAATATTTTGGGGGCATCCAAATCTTGTGAGTATGTTGTTTTCTAAAAAGGAGATTATGACAGTGTCAGTGGCTTTCCTGGAGGGTATGGCTTCTATCCACTTAGTAAAATAGTCAGTGGCTATCAGAATCCACTTATGTTGAGCTGAGGGTGGAGGGTGAATTTCACCAATGAAGTCAAGACCCCATTGTTGAAAAGGCACTTCTGTTAAGATGGTATTTAAGGGCAGGGGTAACAACTTTTTCTTTCCTTCAAATATTTGACACTTGTGACAGGAGATCACATAATTTTTTACATCTGCAAACAAAGTAGGGCAGTAAAAACCAACTCTCAAGATTTTTGTCTGCAGTATTCTTCCAGTAGAGATGTCCTCCACAGTCACCTGCATGAAATTATTCTAAAACTTTGTCAGCTTCTTATTTAAGCAAACAATTCAATAAAATTCCACCATGATCTTTCTAAAAGAGTACAGTGTCTATGATACAAAATCTTACTACCTTCAATTTTAAAAATCTAGCTTTTGTTCTAGATAATCCAAGAGGAGCTTGTAAATTTAGTAATACAAATACAATATTTGCATACCATGGTGAGTCTGAAAAGGCTTCACTGATCTCTGGAGTCGCCATCTCTTCCTGATCATCTACTTGCGCAATAAAATTAATATCTAAAGCATGACAATTTGATTCAGCCATGAGTTTAGCTAAACCTTGACCTTTTGTGAGTTTGGTGGGTTTGATTTCTATGTCATATTCCAAAATCGTGGCAATCCACTTGCCTCTTTTACCATCAGGCTCATTCTTTGTTAGAATTTCCTTTACAACTTCATTTGGAACATAGGCAGTGATATGTGAATAAAGAATGTACACTCTAAAGTCTTTAATGACCTCTACTAAAGCTAGGGCCTATTTATCCATTATATTGTACTTTAAAGTGGTATCTCTAAGTGATTTGCTAAAGAAAGAAATGGGTTGCTCATAGCCCTGGTCATTTTTCTGCAGTAAAACTGCAGCAATAGTGTGTTCTGAAGCAAAGGAAAAAATAATGAAATCCTTCTTAAAGTCAGGACTTATAAGGACTAGTGTTTTTGTTAAAGCTTGTTTAATTGATTCAAAAGACTGCTTGGCCTCAACAGTCCATTTAAGTACTGAGTCTTTTTTAAGCATATTGTTAAGCTCTTTGATTATTTCAACTAGATTTGAGATGAGTCTTCTAAGGAAATTAATTTTACCTAGAAAAACTTGTAACTCTTTAATGTTCCTAACTTATAACTCTTTAATGTTCCTAGGAGGACTAATGTTTAGAATTTCCTCGATTCTGGTTGGGTCTATCATAATTCCCTCTTTAGATATAATATGTCCTAGTAATTTATATTCTTCCAATCCAAATAAAGTTTTCTTAGGGTTTAGAGAGATGCCAAATTTCCTTCATTTAAGAAAGACTTGCCTGAGATGATCCAAATGTTCATAATCAGTCTTTGAAAATACAGTAATGTCATCTAAATAAATCACTAGGAATTCATGAATCTTCATTGCAAAGGCTATATCCATAGCTCTTTGAAAAGTGGCTCCGGCATTCATTAACCCAAAAGGAATTTTTACATACATAAAAGTGCCCCATGGAGTAGTAAAAGCAGTTTTGGCTTAGTCTTCTAGTTGGACTAGAATCTGGTTATATCTAGAAAATCCATCTAACAATGAAATTCTAGAAGAACCAACTACCCTTTGTAAAATTTGATCCATCTTTGGTAAAAGGTAATTCTTTTTTAAGGACACCTTATTTAAATTTCTGAAATCAACACATCATCTAATTTCTCCTGTATTTTTTCTAGTGGGAACTAGATTAGAAACCCAATTAGAATATCTGATTGGTGCAATTATTTTGGCATCATACATTCTTTTTACCTCTTTCTCAATTAAAGGCATCAAAACATGATTGATCCTTCTTAACTTTTGTTTAAGAGGTTTTTGGTCCTCTTTTATAGGTATTTTATGTTGTATTATGCTAGTGCCATAGGATTTTAATTCCTCATAACTCCAAGCAAAAACATCCTGAAATTCCTTAAAAAGAGCTATGTATTTTTCTTTTTCTTCCTGAGGTAAAGCTTTGGAAAGTTCAATCATTTTAGGTTTTAATTTTGTACCAATATTACACTCCTCAATATCAGATCTTAGTGGCTCTAATTTAGGTTTTCTTGCAACATCATTAGAGTCAAATAGATCTTCTAAAGGAGTTAAGCCTTTTGGTAAAAAATTATCTTTGAGGTTCAAAATATCAGATTCATCATCTGCTAACTCTTCAATCTCTACTTTTTCTAGATTATGTATATCTAATTGACTAAATTTAGTAGGTTTAGCAAAACTTAAGTTATTTACATGTACAGTATTTAAATCAATTTCACTATTTAAGTTCTGATCTATGGTACAATATGTATCTATTTTACAATTTTGAAATTCTCCTTCAGTGTTCATAAAATGATAAATATGTTCATCTTGTGAGAAAATTTTCCAATATTTAAGATTATCGGGAATTATAGGTCTGTGTTTTACTTCTACAATATATCTATGATTTGGTTGAAATGGAAATTTTCAGGTACTAACAAAGGTTGCTAAGCAATGTGATGCAGGGGCATTAGACGCTAGCCATCAATGTAGGAGTTTTGTCCACATGTTGTGGCTAGGAGGGTTTGAAATCATCTAAATTGTAACAGCTAGGTGTCAATACCTCAGCTGACTGTTTCATTTAGAGTAGTTAAGAGTTGTAGAAGTCGGATAGCTCAGTTAGTCCATCTGTCATGTTTCAGTTAGTCGAATTATTGTAATTAGGCTGTTGATTTTCTGGAACAGTCCTCTCAGAGGAATCTAAGAGTCACACATTGTAATGTATATAAATGAGATCCCCCGGATGTATTAGGGGAGAGACTCTATAATAAAAGAGGTGGGTTAAGAAATTGCTTTAGGTTGAATGAAATTCAGTTCCTGATAATGATCAAACTGTCTTGAGTTGATAATCGTGAAGAGTTTTGTTTAACTGTGAAGTGATTGGACTCTGTGTATATAAAATTGTTGAATTAAACTGCTGTATAGTTTTTGCATCCCTCGGTCCATTATTTCTCTTAAATTTATTAGAACAAACCCTGTTAAATCAATCCCACCCGCAGGCGAGGCCTGTGCAGAGGAACTGTGGTCGTGAATACTGTTTAAATGGTAGAATTCCCGCTTCATAAAGATATAGAATGATTTTGCTATCGGAACCGGGACTAAACCCTAAGTTAGTAACCTGAGTGGATAAGAGAATAGCGCAAACTAGACTTAAACCCATAGTCAATCACTGTGCTGAAACCGTGAGCGGAATTACAACGCCGGATTGCCCATATCGCACCGCTTTTGGTGAACAAGCGGTATTTTCTGGTCAGGGAGCGATTCCATAGAGCTTTTGGCACATGGTGAGGTGGAACCACGTAAAATCGCCCTTCAAAGCGCGCCATCACACGTTAAAGTTCGTATCAGGACACCGAGCGATATTGTTGTGTGCCGTCGATCTGGAGGGAAGCCATCGAACGGTGATCGCTTGATGAAGATGCGCGGAAGATAACCAAGTACGGTACGAGAATTTGATTGGACCATCGATATGTATGTGGGGCCGAAACCAAAGGTATATTTGAAAGTTATTTATTCAATAAGCGTGGGTTATTAACATAAAGTTCAATTACATAATTTAATCGTCAAAGGATGTGGATAACGTTTATTTATCAAATTCCACGAAATTGATAAATAAATTTCCGAGAAAGAGGAAGTAGAACACGTGGAGAAGAGAACGGGGTTTTAGAACAGAAATGCTGACAGAGCCACGACTTCAGCAGACCATCTCTCCTTGGGGCTGACCTTCAGTTTTGTTGTGTCATTTGTGGTATCCGAGCCATTGTTTTTGAATTGTTTTTGCTGAGAGCTGACATGGCAATCCGAGTTGGTAGAGGTGCTGGCAGAAGGAGACCTGTTGCCAATGCAAAGGTGTTGGGGTGTTGCAGAGGGTCGAGGCCAGAATGGATGCCATAGAGCGAAGACAGCCCAGAGATCATAAAGACACCAGTGAACCTGAAACTGAAGAAGCTGAAGAAAATGTTGAAATTCCTCCTGACATGAGGCTCCTTAGAACTGTTCTGGGGTCTGCAGTTAAGCCCAGAATTGAAGTATCGAGTTATGCAGGAGGGCTGAATCTAGAGGAACTGGTGGACTGGATAAATGAAATGAATAAGTGCTTTGATTATGAAGAAATAAGTGAAGATAAAAGGGTCAAGTTTGCAGTGACAAAGCTGAAGGGACATGTTGCACTTTGGTGGGATGGAGTGCAAGCAGAGAGGAGGGGAGTTGGCAAGCAACCTATTAAGAGCTGGACCAGAATGATGGCTAAATTAAAAGGTAAATTCTTGCCCAGTGATTATCAGCTGACATTTTTTAGGAAAATGCAGAACTTGAGACAGAGGTTGCTGACAGTAAAAGAATACACAGAGGAATTCTATAGAGTAAGCATAAGAGCTGGGAAATTTCAAGATACACCAAAGAAGACTGCCAGATATGTGAATGGTCTCAAGCTGGAGATCCAAGATGAAATTGGTCTTCTGTCTCCCAATACAGTGGAAGAGGCCTACCAGATGGCCTTGAAAGCAGAGGAGAAACTCCTGACGAAACAGTCTGCCAAGAAGAGAGGTACTTTCCGTGGGAAGGGAAGTCAGGGTGGTAGAGGAAAGCCTACTACACCCAAGGATGGAGCTAACAGTGGCTCACCTCAGAATGCATCTGCAGAGGATGATGCAAGGGGCAGAAGGGGTTCTTACAGAGGAAAAGGAAGAGGAGGCAGAGACAGAGGTAGAGGTAGAGAGTTGAGGTGTTATAGATGTCAACAAGTGGGACATAAGCACTATGAGTGCCCAGAGAATGTGGGTGTTGGTCCAAGAAATGTTTTTTTTTCCCAGGTTGGAGAAGAGGCAGAAATTGAAGAAGAAATTCTTCCAAAGAGGGGAGAATCCTTGGTGGTTAATAAGGTCCTGTTGAAGCAAGCTAAGGAGGTCACTGAGCCTGCACAAAGAAAGAATTTGTTTAGGAGCATATGAAAATTCCAAGGGAAATTCTGCCAGTTATTCATTGATAGTGGCAGCACAGACAATCTGGTTTCCACTGAGGTAATAGAAAAGTTGAAGCTGAAGACAAGGGAGCATCCAACTCCCTACAGGGTGTCCTGGCTGCATAAAGGGCACTAGCTGGTTGTAAAGGAGCAGTGTGAGATAGAGCTGCAAATGGGCAAATATAAAGATAAGGTCATGTGTGATGTAATTCCCATGGATGTGTGTCATGTACTACTGGGTAGACCTTGGCAGTTTGGCAAAGCAGCAATACATGATGGCAAGAAGAAATCTTACAAGTTCTTCAAATATGGGGTACATCATACCTTGATACCCATGGAAGAAGGAGAGCCATCCAGCAGAGTGATTGATCCAAAGACCTTGTTGCTGAGCGGGAAGGAATATCTGCAGCAGATAGAAGAAGAAGAGGTAAGTTTTGCTTTGGTTTGCAAACCTAAGGTAGTTCTTACTTCTACAAATATTTCTGATTTTCCAATAGAAATCCAAGAGATGTTAGACAATTACTGTGACATTGTTGTGGATGATTTACCTGATGAGCTGCCACCTGTGAGAAAGATCAGCCATTAGATAGATTTTATCCCTGGTTCAAATATGCCAAATAAGGCAGCCTACAAAATGACTCCCACAGAAAATGAGGAAATCAGGAGACAAGTACAGGAATTGGTAGACAAGGGGCTGATCATAGAAAGTTTGAGTCCATGTGCAGTACCAGCAGTATTGAGCTCAAAGAAAGATGGAGGCTGGAGGATGTGTACTGATTCCAGAGAAATTAATAAAATAACAATCAGGTACAGATTCCCTTTGCCCAGAATTGATGATTTAATGGATTGTTTGAGTGGTGCTAAATATTTTTCAAAGATAGATTTAAAAAGTGGATATCATCATATTAGAATAAGAGAGGGTGATGAGTGGAAAACTGCCTTTAAAACAAATGAAGGACTATATGAATGGATGGTAATGCCTTTCGGGTTGTCAAATGCACCTACTATGGAGGTTTATGAAATTTAAGTATTAAGAATTCATTGGTAAATTTGTGATAGTGTATTCCGATGATAGATAGGTTTAAATAATCAAGGAAGAGTCATTAAGGTGATTCTGGTTCATGTCTTGAAGAAGATGCACCAGGAGAAACTGCTGATAAATTTGAAGAAATGCTCATTCATGAAGGAAGAGTTGGTGTACTTGGGTTTTGTTGTTTCTGCAAAAGGATTGAAGATGGAGCCAGAAAAGGTCAAGGCAATTGTGGAGTGGCCTTCACCCAGGAATGTTTTTGAGGTAAGAAGTTTCCATGGACTTGCTAGTTTTTACAGAAAGTTTATAAGAAACTTCAGTAAGATTAATGCACCATTAATTGAGACAATAAAGAAGATCAAACAGCCATTTAAGTGGACTGCTGAGGCAGAAAGAAATTTTAAAGTTTTCAAGCAAAAGATAACTGAAAAGCCTTTGTTGATTCTGCCTGGTTTTACTAAACCATTTCAAGTGAAGTGTGATGCCAGTGAAGAGGCCATTGGAGCTGTGTTGAGTCAGGATGATAGGCCCGTAGCCTATTTCAGTGAAAATTTGAATGACACCATAATAAAGTATTCCTCTTATGAGAAGGAATTCTATGAAATTGTTCAGGCATTGAAAAAGTGGAGACATTATTTGATGTTCAAAGAATTTGTATTATATTTAGATAACCATGCTTTGCAGTACATTGTACAGCAGCCCAAGTTGAATCATAAGCATGCTAAATGGGTTGAGTATCTCCAAGGTTTTAACTTTGTTTTGAAACACATAAGTGGCCAAGCAAATAAAGTAGCTGATGCTTTGAGTAGGAGGCACATGCTTGTCCAAGAAACAAATTTTGAAGTTGTATGGTTTGGTTTTCTCAAGGAATTGTATAAAACAAATCCAGATTTTAAGGAAGCATTTGAGGCATGTTGTAACCCTGTTTTAACAGATAGAATCCAGTGGCTGGATTATTTCTTGCAGGAGGACTTGTTATTCAGAAGGAATCAATTGTGTGTACCAAAATGTTCTATGAGAGAAAATTTGATCAAAGAGAAGCATAGTCGTGGACTTGCTAGACACTTTGGTACTGATAAGACTTATGAGCAGCTGAGTCACTTCTATTACTGGCCGAAGATGAGAACAGAAGTGGATAAGTTTGTGAAGAATTGCAAAATCTGTCAATATGCCAAAGGAAGGAGCCAGAATGCAGGATTGTACACTCCCTTGCCTATTCCAAACAGGCCTTGGGACATGGTGAGTATGGATTTTATTCTAGGATTTCCCAAGACTTAGAGAGGGAATGATGCAGTCTTTGTTGTAGTGGACGGATTCTCCAAAATGGCACATTTTATTCCCTGCTATAAAACTAGTGATGCCACCCATATTGCTAACTTGTTTTTCAAAGAGGTTGTTAGATTGCATGGGTTGCCCAAGAGTATTGTTTCAGACAGAGACACCATATTTGTGGGTCATTTTTGGAGGACACTGTGGAAGAAACTTGGTACCAAACTGAGTTTCAGCTCAGCTTATCATCCTCAGACTGATGGAAAAACTGAGGTAGTGAATAGAAGTCTGGGAAATTTGTTGAGAAGTCTTGCAGGAGAGCATCCCAAGCAGTGGGATCATATTTTTCCTCAGGAAGAATATGCATATAATGACTCACCAAACAGAAGCACAGGGCAGAGCCCATTCCATATTTTTTATGGAATGCAACCCAGAGGAATATCAGAGTTAAGAAACTTGGGAAGATCAGAGCTAAGGAGTGTTGATGGTGAAGAATTTGCTTCAGAGATCCAAGCCATACATGAGCAAGTGAAACAGCAGCTACAAGGCAGCAGCATCAAATATAAGGGCAGGGAAGACTTGAGCTGAAAAAAAATTCATTTTGAAGTAGGAGATCTGGTTTTGGCACACTTGAGAAAGGAGAGATTCCCAAGCAAGAAGTATAACAAACTGAAGTTCAAAAAGATTGGGCCATGCAAGATACTTATAAAGTTTTCTGCAAATGCTTATGAGATTGAATTGCCACCTGATGTTGGAATATCTCCCATTTTTAATGTCACAGATTTGTACAAGTATGAAGATGATGGTGCAGAAGAAAGATCAGCAGACAAGGAACAGATTGAGTGGAAGGAACGGCTACCTCCAGCACAACCATTGCAACCAGATAAGATATTATACAAAAGAGTATTCAGGAAGACCAGAGGACAAGAGTACTTTCAGTACTTAATCAAATGGAAGGACAAACCAGAGGAAGATGCCACTTGGATGACTGAAGGAATGTTGCAGAAGATAGGCAGATCAGTGGAAGAGCTCATGGACAGGAGCCCATGAAGAAAATTGCCCTCGGGATTCTGATGCAGGGGCATTAGACGCTAGCCAGCAATGTAGGAGTTTTGTCCACATGTTGTGGCTAGGAGGGTTCGAAATCATCTAAATTGTAACAGCTAGGTGTCAATACCTCAGCTGACTGTTTCATTTAGAGTAGTTAAGAGTTGTAGAAGTCGGATAGCTCAGTTAGTTCATCTGTCATGTTTCAGTTAGTCGAATTAGTGTAATTAGGCTGTTGATTTTCTGGAACGGTCCTCTCAGAAGAACCGAAGAGTCACACATTGTAATGTATATAAATGGGATCCCCCGGATGTATTAGGGGAGAGACTCTATAATAAAATAGGTGGGTTAAGCAATTGCTTTAGGTTGAATGAAATTCAGTTCCTGATAATGATCAAACTGTCTTGAGTTGATAATCGTGAAGAGTTTTGTTTAACTTTGAAGTGATTGGACTCTGTGTATATAAAATTGTTGAATTAAACTGTCGTATAGTTTCTACATCCCCCGGTCCATTATTTCTCTTAAATTTATTAGAACAAACCCTGTTAAATCAATCCCACCTGCAAGTGAGGCATATGCAGAGGAATTGTGGTCGTGAATACTATTTAAATGGTAGAATTCCCGCTTCATAAAGATATAGAATGATTTTTCTATCGGAACCGGGACTAAACCCTGAGTTAGTAACCTGAGTGGATAAGAGAATAGTGCAAACCAGACTTAAACCCATAGTCAATCACTGTGCTGAAACCGCGAGCGGAATTACAACGCCGGATTGCCCATATCGCACTACTTTTGGTGAATAAGCGGTATTTTCTGGTCGAGGAGCGATTCCATAGAGCTTTTGACACGTGGTGAGGTGGACCCATGGAAAACCTCCCTTCAAAGCGCGCCATCGCACGTTAAAGTTTGTATCAGGACGCCGAGCGATATTTTTGTGTGCCGTCAATCTGGAGGGAAGCCATCAGACGGTGATCGCTTGATGAAGATGCGCGGAAGATAACCAGGTACGGTACGAGCATTTGATTGGACCATCGATATGTATGTGGGGCCGGAACCAAAGGTCTATTTGAAAGTTATTTATTCAATAAGCGTGGGTTATTAACATAAAGTTCAATTACATAATTTAATCGTCAAAGGATGTGGATAACGTTTATTTATCAAATTCCACGAAATTGATAAATAAATTTCCAAGAAAGAGGAAGTAGAACACGTAGAGAAGAGAACAGGGTTTTAGAACAGAAATGCTGACAGAGCCATGACTTCAGCAGACCATCTCTCCTTGGGGCTGACCTTTAGTTTTGTTGCGTCACAATGAGCTTATATGTTCTGTTTTCTTGGTATTGCAGAAAAAACACATTCTAACAATTCTTTAATCAAATCTAAAATAGTTTCTCTATATCGGCTTAATCTTGGATTATAAAAAGAATTTTCTCCAGTTATCTGTTTCACAATTAATTTCGAGTCTCCCATGATTGATATTCTTTTACCTCCTAAATTCCTAACAATCTTTAGTCCTAAAATAAGAGCTTCATATTCAGCCATGTTGTTGGTACATTTAAAATTCAGTCTGAAAGCATGGCCTTCTACATGATTGTTTTCCATATTAGTTAACCAAACTCCTACTCCTGCTCCTAATTTACTGACTGAACCATGAAAATCTAGGTGCCATAATTATTTATGAAAGATTTTTTCACTGTCTGGTGTTTTGTTTTTATCTTTTAGTTTAGTTTTGATTTCAATATCAGTTTCAGAGTTGCATAAAATGAATGAATCCATGTCAGTAGGTGTAGTGTAAATTGGATAATTTCTTGGTCTTTCTACACTACTCACCATATATTTCATCAATGTTTCCCTATAAAGTTTCTTTGGTTGGCCAAAAATTGATATTGTTGCATATGACATATCAAGTTGTAGAGATCCCTATAATTTAGCTCCCCATGAGCGAGATAAGAGCATTCCATATTTGGGAGGGATGTCAGCTACTACAATGTCCAGGAGTATGCTTTTACCAGGATATTGAACTAATGTGACACACAAATATTTAATCAAACCTAAACATTTGACTTTGTTGGAATCAAATGAAAAGAGATCTTTGTAAGGCCTAGTGATATCTAAATTCAGGGTTTCCATTATTGCTTTGTCATTAAATTGTGTGAAGCCCCTGAATCTAGCATTGCATCGTGTAATATTTGATCATGAACAGTTAAGCTAATGTAAAACAGTGGAACTACTCCATCTTGGTGCTTTCCATTAACATCAGGACCAAAAATTAACTTTGGTTGATCATCGCTTAGATTTACTGAATCCTCTCCATCATTCATGTTTAAGGTTTCAGTGGTAGTTGTTTTGTACAAATCATGTTTTACCAATTTTGTCAGAGGAATTGGTATTTTTAATTTATATATTTAAGCTTGAATATTAAATGGAGCTTGTGATTTACTTATTTGAATTATCTCCTCTTTAGTAACTGTAGTTTGAGTAGGTTTATCTTCTTTTTCTACGGTTGTTTTCTCATTTTCAGTTTGAGTTTCTACTGTCTTAACATTTTTAGTTTTCTTTTCAAGAATATTTTGAGAAGCAGTAGATGTTTTTGCAGATTTTGAATTTTCAGAAGTTGTTTTAGCAGTGGCAGCTTTTGGATCAGCTGATTTTGGGTCAGCATTGGGTGTTTTAGAGACTAAAATTGTTGTTTTGGCAGAATTAGTTGTCTTTTCGGCAACAGATTTTTGTGAATATGTTGATGTTTGGACAAAATCATCTGTTATATCAACAATTTTGGGACTAGGTGAAATTTTAGGGCTTGAAATTTTATGGGATGAATTAGAGTTTTGCTTGTTTTCCCTAAGGAGAATTTGCAGAACTTTAGTGGTGGGAGCTTCTATTGATTTTTTTGTTTGTGTTTGAACAGATTTCTTAGTAGAAGGCTCTATGTTTTTCTTTCTCCTAAGGTTATATTTCTTATGTAATTCATTGATAGCAAAATCATAACCTTGTTTGTAATCAAATGATTCACCAGAATCTAATTGCAGTTATTGTAAATCATATAACTCCTGATCCTCTTGTGTAAGAAAGATAGTGTTATCATCATTAATAATCATTAGTTTTATGGTGTCTTCATCATCTTCATTCCAATGAGAAATTTCAGCATAGTTCTCTTGGAAAGGTGGTCTTATTGTTTGGTCAGGTGTTGATTCTCTAGTTTTTCCAGTATTAGTGTTTTTGCTGAAATTGGGATTTCTAATTTGTTGTTGGTTATCCCATTATGGCTTTCTTTCCATATTGTCCAACCTATCCATCATTCTCTCTAAAGTTTTTTCTAATTAATTTATTTTTAAATCTAAACTAGATGCCTCTTCTTTTATGGTTGCTCTTCTTTCATTCCTTAACCTAGCTTTCTTTGCTAACAGATTTGCTTCTACACTAACAACATTGCTTTGCATCTGCTCCAAAGTTTCAGGATCTCTCTCTCTTAATTGATATGTTATGCCTATATCAAATCCATCAGGGAATTTGAGAAGAACAGAATCTGGAGGAGGCTTAAGATTAGCAGGAATTGAATTATAAATGCTATTGTATCTAGTGCAATAATCTTGGATTGTCTCATTAGGTTCTCTTTTAATGCTCTCAAATTCTGATAAAATCTATAATGGATTTTTCTTCTTTTCCCATCTATTAAAAAATAATCTATGAAAGACTGCTAAATCGGCAATACTGCCAGAATTTAAACCTTTAAACCATTTTTTTACTTCCCCATTTAATGTTTGAGCAAACAGTCTCATTTGGACATCAGACTCATTTATTTCATGAAGTTAAAAATAGTCTGTCATCTTATTTACATGTTGTTGGTCAGTGTATTGAGTGGTTGCATCAAATTGAGGTATTTTTCTTTAATAGTCCTGGGGCATGTCATGTAATTGGGCTGGAAGGACCAAGGGAGCATATCTAGCAGCCATAGCTTGAATTCTAGCTTGGCTTGGAGGTAAATTGGAAGTACTTGGGGCAGAGCTAGAAGTACTTGTTGAGGTAGTTAAAGAACTTGCAAATGAGATTGGGATATAAGAATATGTGCTGGAAAATGTGGATGAGAAACCAAAAGATCAAGTTGGGAAATATGAAGAGGTATTTGGGAATGAGAATGATGTATTGGAAAATGCAGAAGGAAAACTAGTGGATGGAGATGAGGTGGTGGAGGATGGGAATAATACTCTAGGTTGGATTGGTTGTTTAGGAATAAATGGATCTGTGGAATGAATTGTGGTGGGGATAATGGTTGATGTGATAGTAAATAGAGATGAACCTTGAGACTCTAAAAGGCTGGTATCTAAATGAGTGGTAGAAGGCTTAGGGGTATAAGCTGATAAAGCAGCTAATTCAACTTAATGCTGAAAAATAGCTTCATCTATTTCCTTAAGTATAGTAGCATTTATTTCATCAAGTTTATCATAAACCTCGAAAATCTTTGATTCAGAATCTACTAAAACAGTTTCATGTTTAATTTCAAGAGATGAAATCAAATTAGGATTATAACAGTGCTATTTAAATCACTTTCATATTTGTTTTTGAAAAAAGAATGTTCAAAATTTAAATAAAAATCAATGTCTTGTATAGTTGCTAACTATTTTGGAAGGGAATTTTCTCTAACCAAGGAAACTTTATTACTTAAATCTTCTACTCTTTTATTCTTTTTCCCAATTCTGTCATGATCATCTACTATGATAGCAGGTTGTGGATCTGGATTTGACCTGGTATAATAGACTCTTCTGGAAGCCAGAATTACAATTTTTAATGAAAATATACTCACAACTTATTAAAACAGTCTTTAAGGTGAAAAGATAATAAAAATATTTCCTGTAAGACCTATTTAAAACTTAGGATTGGTTAGTTCCCCAGTATGGTCGCCAGTATGGTATCACTCTAATAATTCCCAAAGTTGTGAGATTTTGATTTTATAGTTTAAAGAACATTAGAGGTAACCACAGACCTACTTTTAAGATTTAGGATCTAGCCTTCCTAAGCCTCAGAGAGGGATCTCTCTATAAGATTTAACTTTGTTTTTTTATGTTTGATTCTAGGCTAGTTATATAGGGAAAATTGGTTTTGGGGTTTTGATTGGTTTTGGTAAGAAAAATCACTTAATGATATGGATAGTTGTGAATCTATAATACATTGGGTAGATGGAGTCAATCTTTCAAGCAGAAGGATCAGGATCAAGGTCTAAAGTCAAATGTTTAAAGGGCAAGATAGCAGAGTCACTAAAGATCTTCAAAGGCTGATTGGTGAAGTGGTTTAGTCGGGGTAAAGAGCAATTAAGAATTCTTTGATTCAGATAAGGAATGAAAAGGTAGGGTCAATCTAAATTAGGGAGCAATTAAGGGTTCCCTAGTCTGGATATCAGTAGAAAACATTAAAATGAAAACGAGTCAAGAACAGAGTGATTTTAACAAATTCTGATATAACAATTCCAGATTTCACATTAAAATTTAGAACACATTTATGAATGGATGAGAAACATTAGAAAATAGACAGATAACAGTAGAAAGTACTTCACTTCAGTGGCCCAACACATGAATCCAGTAATATGATGCTTTATTCCTTGAAATCCAGTCTTCTGACTTGAGCTTGATTACAAAAATCCTTAGGTTCAGAATGTTCCAGCTATAGAAATCTTCAGCAATTTAATCCACACTAATACTTCAAGTAATGAAGTATTTATACAAAAAGTAATACAAAATATCTTAGAACAATCATAGGAATTTTCTATGGAAAATAAAATATCTATTACAAAAAGATAGTGATAGTTGCATAACAAACTTGCAAGTTGTCCTATTTATTAAAATAAAATATCTTTTCTGTTGGCTTTGGGCTGCAGCCGGCTGTTGTGTTGTCTTTAATGCTAGCAAGTGGTCTTCAATCTGTTTTAAGGCTTTATCTCTCACTTGATACTCTTTAACTGAAACACTTTACCTCTGATATTCTTTAACCTACTGTTTTTACTGTCTTACTGCTTTAAAAAATATGTTTTTACTGAGTAAAATAGCAACTCTGTTTTTTCATCCTCTTTTACTGCCAATTGTCTTTTTACAGTAAATCTGTAAGCTTCTGCAAAAACTCTTCATCTGGTATTTTAATCTTTGTAAGTTTTCTGAAATTCTCATCTGCTTCGGTGTATCTAACAAAGGTTGGCTTGACTACAAAGAGGTGTTTTATCTCATGCTGTAAATAAAACAAGTTTTCAACACTCTTATGCAACACTTTACCTGTGGGAACTCCTGGCCAATCTTCCTTGTTCACTTGATCTCTAGCGAAGTCTCTTATCTTCTTGTTGTAATCTTCTTGCTTCATCAGTTTATCATTTATAACAAGAATGTTTGGCAAGCCTTTTTGTCTTAATGTGTCAAACTTAACCATGAATCTAGTTATGGCCATGTCCATATTTTGACACTTCTCTTCCAACTGTTTCATTAATTTTTTCTTTGAGAGTACCTTTCTTACTTCAAGAATTGTCTTTGTCCTGTCAGTAATTCCTATCTCATCTAATTCTTGCTTTTTTTTAGTATTGAGAAACTTGATTATTTCTTGGGCTTCTCCAAGTTTGGCACCTAGCTCTTCTTTAGTCTTCAATATTTCTTCTTTGGCTTCCTTAAGAAAGTCCTTTTGCTCATAAATTACTTGAATTGATGGCCAAGTATCATTAATTGACTCAATGATCTTGGACCATAACTGATTTTTTATGTAGGCCATGGGCTTTTTTAAGGTTAATTTTGTTTCTACCTTTTTAATCTGTTCACTTACCCTTTTGGCCTTTTGTTCCTCTGTTTTAGCATTTATCTGTGCTAATTTCTTGGCATCTTGCAAGTTCTTGATTTGCTCTTTCAATATATTGATCTCATTATTCTGTATTGACATATCTTCCATGGCTTTAATAAGTTTATTGGCCTCATCTCACTGTTGAACTGCTGAAGTAGATGATTCAGTGGCTGAAGTAGTGGAAGAAATGACTGGCACTATTGTGGCCAGTGGGACTTTTGGTGCTAACTCTTCTGCTAGAGTTGAAGGGACAGCTGTTGTTACCATGGGAATGATTGTAGGAGGAACACTTGAGTCTTTGCAGCTTCATTTTCTTCGACAATCTTGTCCATCTCAATTTCCATCTCCTTGATCTGTGTTGTCATTTGTAGTATGAGACTCATCATCTCATCTTTTTGATTTGCCTCTTGCACAATATCTTTAGCCTGTGGATGTTTTGTTGGAGGTAGTTTCAATTGCTTTCTAAGTGCTGCAATATCAACATTTTTCTTCTTTACTAATTCCTCTGCTGCTTTCATATTTGAAGGGTCATACCCTACTTCAATCACCAGTTATTCTAAAGACTCGATTCTAGTGTCTTTAGCATATGAACAGGCCTTTTCAACCCTAAGCTGATCTCTTATATTTTTCAAAGTGTTTTGGAGTTTCTAGGCACTCATTTCTTTTGTGGTCATGGTAGAATAAAACATTTCTGAGATTTTCTTGTGAAACTCAATCTGATCCAAGAGATGGATGTTCTCTATTGGAATTTCAATATCAACTCTCTTGTAATCTGATGTTGTTGTAGGTTTAGGCACTGTTGGTTGTAGCACTGTCATTAGCAACTTTTTATTTGTATAATCAAAGGTTGAAAGTAGCCTATTTTGAATCCCTGGAGTCTGCTTCAAATATTGTGAATAGATCTCATTCTTGATCTCTTCATTTTTTGCTTTGACCTGTTTATACTTTTCTTTGATATCTATGTCTTTATCCTCTGCTTGTTGTGATGAAGATGCTTCCATGATTTGTTATTTTTCAATCATTGAGTGTTAGAAGTAGCAGCTTCCTGCTCATTTTCAATTACTGTATTAGTTAAAGTGTCTTTCTCTGGATTCTCTTCATCTAAAACCTCAATTGTTTCCTTCTATTTTTCTATTGGATTGATCTTAGGTTTCTTATTATTTCTCAGCTTTATCTAGTTTATGTTGTTGTTTCAGCTGTATATGTGCCTTATTCTCTAATTCTCTTTGTGGTTTTGTCCTCCTGAATAGGAGTCTGCAAAGTGTGACTAGTATCACCTTGCTTGACAGATTCCATCAATGTATTTTCCAACCATTCAGCTTTTTTGGCAAACTTATCAATTTCAGGATTTTTATCATGAATATATGGGGTTAATTTTCATTTCACCCTCATCTTACTAATTATTCCATAAGGATCATAGTTCCACAAGAAACTTTCATCAAACCTATACTCTAGCAACTATTTTGCTACCTCTATACCTGCTTCCCTGTGATTGCATATGAAAGGACCCACCTGGTTTTTCAATTTGAACTGAGTCTTCTTTTTAGCAGCCAAAAAGTTTAGAATATGAGTTTAGAATTTGTCTTATGTACTCTAAGGCAAACACTCTCATTGGCAAGTATTTTGGCAATTTATAGGACAAGAGGTTTGACCCATAGACTCTAATCTCTGTATGATTTTGGTAAAGGTACCAATCACCAATTCTGCTCTGCTCTGATAGCTATAAAACTTTCTTTATCTCATCACTTATCCTTGGTTGTACACTATTTGTAAGCATATTTATCAATGGGTGAACAAAACAGTCTGTGAAATCCACATAAGTGAACTCAGTTGATTCTTTTCTGATTAAAGAAGTCCAGAAAATAACTGACAGTGGATTACCTTCTACATCCAGCTTCTGAAGGGCTATTGGGAATTTATCTTCTTGGAAGTAAAGGAACATATGAAAGAGGAAGGAGGTATATCTGAAAACACCTTCAGTGGGACGTTTTACAAGCTAATCATGGATACTATCAACTATATACTCAACATAGTTATAAATTACTGTGGGGGTTGACCAGGCACAAAAATGGATAGAAAACCAAGTATAGACTCATCAGTGTGCTCATTAGTAAACTAACCAAGGATAAAGGACAACATTGAAATAACATGTCTTGGTTCTTCAGGAAATTTGGATGATGAATATGGAGGGTTAATCTTTGGGATTTCAACATATGAAGGCATGAATATATGAAATATTTGAAATCTTTTAGGAAATCCTAAATCCAGATAAAGCTTTGTAAGTGCTTCTATAGATAATGGGACTGCATTAGGATCTGGTTGCAACTGAAGCATTTAGTATATGGGTTCTGTAGTAATAGTGAATAATACTTTTTTCTAAGTATTAACAATAGCTCTTAGGTTGGGGGAATAGTGAGCTTGACACAGTCTAATGACCTTTGGACACTGATGGGTATGGGGAACTACATATTTGGGCAGATTGGACTCCCAAATTTGAACTTCATCTCCCTGATCCAAAGATTTTTCTAGGCTCCATCAGTGGAGATTGAGAAGATTGAATTCAATTAATGGATCAGTTATTTTATAATCAACATCAGCTAAGGGGGTATGCTCAACATCTACAATAGGAGGTTGTAGTGTATCTATGACAATTGTTCTTTTAGAAGCCATTACTGGATTTGTGTTTTGACAATTTAGCCCTCTAGATGTTAAAAAGTCTATTTTTAGCTTTTTATACACTTCTGTAAGCTTAGACTGTTTACAGAAGGTCTTTCTAGTATGACAAAGGTCTCTTTTTAAGTTTAACAGGTAAACTCTGGATTTTTATGCTTCAAACCTTCAATTCTGCTCCAAAATCAATACTTAAACCTTTTACAGACTCAGGAAAGGTTTAACAAGGGTTTGCTACTATTTTCTTGGATAAAACAGTCTAAATCATGTGCAAAGGTATTCTGAGCTTTTATGAAAGGGTTAGAATCAATTAGAGGGTTTTCTGAGGGTCTATAATGATTAAAACAATCAGATTCTGCTTAAAATTAACTTGCAGTTTTTAGAAACTGTAAATTTATCAGGGTTTCTGCAGCGAATACAATTTTTGAAGGCAATAAAGGTATTTATGTAGGAAAACAGGCTTCACGAGGCTTAAATTTAGTAGTACATCTCTTTTCAAATGTAAAATGGGTATTTTTCTTGAAAAATACCTGTTATCTTAGGTATTTGTCTTGAAAAAGGGTTTCTTGGACGTTTGAGAGCTTTCAGAAGCTTGGTTGAGGTGTTTTAAACATGCACAGGAATGTCTGAGCGATCGCGGTAGTGAATTCTGACTAAATTCTTTTGTTTGTGCATGAAAACGGGGCGACGGCTTCTTTCTTCAGTTGGAAATAGTCAAATGAGCGGAAAATGCAATGAAAAAGGTTTAAACGCACATAAATATGTTGTTTATAGGAAATTTAGTTGAAACAATGTTTGTAATCAATGCCGGTCATTTCAAATGGGAAGTGGTTTGGCGTAGGGAGGTTGAATACCGCCAAGCAATTATCGTAACGCTAGAGGGAAGTAAATGGTTTTTTTGAAACGGATGCAATCCAGTAAGAAACGGATGTGTGGAGGATAGATAATGGGGCAATACCGCCCATATCGCAAATCCAAAAATAATTAATCGTCACGCCATTGAAATTGCGATATGAGTTATGGTTCATTGGATTGAGCGGAAGGATTGCGAATGGTCCAGATTGAGCGATGAAGTTGATGGGTATGTGAGTGTGGGGCCTGGGATATTTTATGTGGCAAGGTTAATGTTTTTTCGTTAAAACATAGTTTTAAACGTAAAATCTCATGTATTAACGGGATAGGCGGGATATATGGTTTACACGACAAATAGGCTATTTATATGTGTAATATAATCTTTCAGCGGATTATTAATAAAATATGTGTTTTAACCTATGGGGGAGCGGAATATATGTCACATGGGGAATTAGAACCATAGGGTAAACATTAATAAAGTGGGTTTGGGGTATTTTAATAAATTAATTAATATAACTACGAGGTAGGGTATTATAAGGAATTAATAAAATAGGTTAAATCTTAATATGAGAAGGAATATGATGAGCGGAAATACATTTAAATATACTAAGTAAAGTGTGTTTTAAGTGTTTTAGGCGCAATTTTCAAGTTGTAGCCCCATACTTAACTTTACACATTTAATACTTAGGATAAAGCATTTTGGTAGGTTTTTTATTATATTTTTGTATGAAATGAAATTAGTTAAGGGGGTTTTTACTTTCCCTAAGCAAAAAGGTGTTTTAACTTAGGAAAAAGGATTTTATCTTAGGAAAAGGGTGATAATGTTGAGGAAAAGGGTTTTTATAAAGGGAATCCAATACTTAGTGCCAATCAGTCATTAAGCCTTGGGTCCGGTCCCAACAAAAGTCATAGAAATGCTCTGAGCCTTTATAACTAAAGGTTTTGTATACTGAAATACTTTGATGGAAGGGAAATTAGTAATTTGCTAGATGATGTTTTATTCATGCCTTGTGTACCTTCTTTCTACCTACCCATCATTTATTTTACTAATTTTTCCTTTATTTGCATGGGTGCATTTGAGCTTGCAACCCTAAATCCATTTTTCTTTTAAAGCATAAACTATCTAATTCTAACCTTATTTCATCCGAGGGCTCAGATTAAACTGTTGGGCTCCTCATTTATTCTCTAAATATCTATTGATTTGTTAAGTTTAAACTGTTTGACAAATCTTTATTCTCTATCTATAAACATGAAATTTAAAGCATGAAAAGAATTAAGATTAAACTATTTAACTCATCATGGATTATGGCATTTAGAACAATCTACACATAATTATTTATTTGCAGTAAGAGTAAAAAGTAGTGGCATTTTGACTTGCATCACTTTCATGTCTTATTTTTATCTCTTTTTTGTGTTTGGGGTCCATTTTTTACATTCTTTTTTTGACCTTTTTATTTTAAGTCCTTTGATTTTTCTTTTAGGACTTTTTAACCCTCTTTTCATTTTTTATTATTTTCAAATATGGGAAAACAACTTGTAGAAAGCAAGGTATGTACATATTTACAAGACTTATCATAGTCAATTCAAAAATTATGAACCCTAACACACACAACACCAGTACTACACATCCTAAGACCACATTGTCCTTACCAAGGAACCTTGCTTCTAGTCTCTTATCCATGCTTGTCCCAACATGTCGCGGATCATATTGCTTTCATTCCACTGATGTATTCCCTCAACATTACTTTTCCATAACACAAACATAAACATAGTACAAGCACATAATACCAAATCATATCCACATGATATAACCTCATATATCTTCCAAGGCTACTCTTCCCTTTTGATTCCTTATAAACCAGGAACCTCTTCATGCCATTCACCTACATAAACATTCATTCCTCCACAAGGGTGATTCTTGGCGACCTTGTCAAACAACGACATACATACATTGGCATACATACATATATATACACATTAGCATTAAAAAAGCATGATCATGTTATACAACGACATACATACATATAGACATTAACATAAAATCAAACATGATCCTTGATGACACTGTCAAACAACAACATATGTATATACATATGTAGACATCATCATAATCATAATCAAAACATAATTACCAAATATCATTAGGTCTAGGTTAAGAAAACTCACTTTATTTTTGCATCACATGCAAAACATCAAGAACAACATTTCCCAACATAGATAAGGAATCTATATCCTTAAGCCCATTTACTTCACCTTTCCTATTGTGTTTCTCATGAATGTCCTACCACTGCCAATTCATCTCAATGGATCCAACCAACTCAATCGGTTGTCATACTCTTGCCTTAAGCTGACCTTATACATGCACCGAGCTTCATCTGATTCTTACATTACCTATTGAGTTTCATCTAGCTCTCCCCGAGCTCCATTAACTTTCCCCTTTACCAATTCACAAGACCCTCAAAACATAAAATGCAAGAAAAATAAACAAGCAAG
Organism: Pinus albicaulis; assembly: GCA_034641835.2. Classification (NCBI taxonomy): domain Eukaryota; kingdom Viridiplantae; phylum Streptophyta; class Pinopsida; order Pinales; family Pinaceae; genus Pinus; species Pinus albicaulis. The sequence goes on from JAXQQM020060038.1 coordinate 45,265, forward strand.
AAGAAAACCATGAAACCAATAACAATATGACACCACAAACAAAGTGGCATGATCATGCACTAGAGATAAACAAGGTTTCAATCAAATGCAACAAATCATAAAATACAAAAACACAATACTAGCGACAAAC